>JAVKOQ010000260.1:0-72760 GCA_031835245.1 Balamuthia mandrillaris
GATAGCTGCGAATAGGTCAACAGGTCAAAGGTGGGTTTTTTTTTTGTTTCTCGTCTCGGCGCCCAGTGCTTGCTCTCCCTATCTTCACAACAAAATTGCTCTGTGAGGTGCTTTTGAATGAACATCAAGCTTTTATTCCAAGCCATAAAGTTGTTGAGTGGGTTTTGGTTGTGTTTAATCTTGTGATCTTTGCACTGGCTTAGCGTAAAACCGCGCAAACACACTACTTTGCTTGTGCTCTGGTTTATAATGAAGAGATCGTGCCCGTTTGTTGCTTGTTTGTGAATGGATCTTAGTGTCCATTTGGCTTCGCTTTTTCTGTCCAGCAATGAAGGAGGATAAGTCTTCTACGCCTCTTTCCTTGAGTTCTTCAGCCTGTTGGAACTTATTAAGTCCTTTCCACACTTGTTCTTGTTCTTGTTCTCGTTCTTTTTTTTCCTTTTCTTTTTGTTCTCTCTCTCGTTCTCTTTCCTTTTCTTTTTCCTTGAGGACTTGGTTGGCATGTTTATAGGAGTTGAAGTGCCCAGAAAGTGATGCATAAGGGATAAATGAGTATCGTGATGTTTGTTGAACCATGGCCTTTGGGATTTCAGCTGATAAATGTAAATCAGGTTAAACCATAATACAGAAAAAAAAAACAGAAAAGGAAGAAGCTGAGAAGAAAAAGGACACAGAAAGAGAACTTACGAGTAACTAACAGTTCTGGACGATCAAGAGGCCAGAGATCTCGCATTGCAGTAACAATCTTCTCATGTGTTGTGTTGACAGTAAGCTTTGTACCAAACATTAGCAACTCATACCAAAGCTTCCTGTAAAATTCTCTCCGTGTTGTAGGTGCGTTGCTGAGATGAGGAAATAGACGAGAGTCATTTTGATGAGCAAATTGGTAGATTCTGGACACTATCTAAAGAGTAGAAAGTTAGGGCGGGGAAGAAGCTAAGGAAGAGGGAAGAAATAAGAAGTTGGCTCACATCGATGACTTTATCCAAGGATTCCTCATCCAAAGGTTCAGCCCGTAGAAACGTTTTCTTGAGCGGCTTCAACAACTTCTTAAGGTCAACCCCTTGGTCAGGGCTGAACAAGACGGTATCTTCGTTCTTGTATGGAAAGTGTCGAGTGTATCGCTCCAAATGGGCAGGGACAGGTATGTTGTGAACGCCGATTTCCTTATTATCAATAACAATCATGTGGCCTTGCCTCTTTGTATTCGGCCTGGCTTCTATTTGACCTTCATGTCTCGTTTTTACGGTTTTCTGTTTGGCAGTACCTGATCGCATGCTCTCAGACGGGGTGAGTAATGGAATTGTGGTGGCCTCGATTATAGCCGTCATCTCCTTTAGTCTGAGATTGGGAACTGGCGTAGCGTAGCTCTGAAGAGGTAATTCTGAGAAGGGAAGTGGGGCATGCAAACGCCGAAGTACAACGTCTCCTTGATAATGTGTTATGACATGTGTAGCAGGAATTGGAGAAGAAGCTTTGATGGGTTTCACTTGTCTGCCTTCTTGGAGAGTGGTCTGATCTGGTGTGATGAGAGTTACAGTGCGACCAGAGCAAACGTGCTTCATCAGACACACGCTGGGACTTGATCTTAAATCAAGAGGAGAAACCCTGACCATATTGCTACAGGCCTGCATCCAAGATAATTATGAGACAAAAGTACCAAAGCGATAATGAGGAGAACTACACACCAGAGTATCCGCATTCAAAGAAAGCGGGGTGGTCTTCCACTGTAGCACAAGTTCAGTCCTACGGCGGCAGTCTTCAGACCCTAAAAAGAGAGATGGAAGTTCTCTACCAGTGCTGCGGAGAATTTGCTTATTGTCGTGATCAGAGCGAGCAGAGGCAGCAGTCCCAGGAGTATGCGGGTGCAACAGAATAACATCGTAAATGGCACGGCTAGCCTCTGATGAGCTTTCTTTCATTGGTATGCCAGTAACTCTCACAGAAGCGAGATTGAAGTGATGCACAGCAAGATCCACAAAGGCACTGGCCAAAGTACTTGGATGCACACAATGCAATGCCACGGATAGCTGAGAAGAAATCTGAATCAAGTACGAACAAGAAAATGAATATAGAAGTACAAGCGAAGTAGAAGAGGGGCTGTAGAACCTTCTTCAATTGGATGCTACTAGACTGAAGGTCCTCGTTTTCCTGTTTGAGTTTTATCAGCACCAACTCGCAATGCTCAATTCCCTGAATTTTGCTTCGTTCCTTGTGAGTATTGAGGTACGTATGTAAAGCTGATTTCAACAAAGAAGTACGCACTACTCTGCAGCATTGGCATTAACAACGTTGAGTATACTATCTACGACCTGGCATGCATCGTATAGAGGGCTTCCTTCTTCTTTTCCTCCGTCCAAAAAACTATCAAAACAAAACAAACAAACAAAATACAATACAATGCAATACAATACAATACAATACAATACAATACAATACAATACAATACAATACAATACAATACAATACAATACAATACAATACATACAAATTGAGTGACTCAACTCAAAAAGTTAGAAAGGGGCTCTGTCCGGAAGAACATACTTGAAGTCATGTGCGGCAGGTTGGCTCTGCAAGACCCATATCAAACGGGTGCGGTTACGGCGCGAACTGTGCGGCAAGTGTTCGATAAAAGCGTTCAAGGCCAAGTTCAATGCGTTTGAGTATCCATTGAGAGGAACTTCCTCTGGTCGCACTCCAGCTAGCGAGGACATGATCTGCTCACAGAAAATTGTCGTTATTCAAGGCGTGCACAACCTGCGGCAGAGAGGCAAACAGCTGGAGTACCTTGGATAAGCATTGTTGATCTTCATTCCAATTGTTAAGGCGGTGGATCTCTTGCTGTACGGTGAAGAGACATACCTGCCGAGGCAAAGGGATGCAACAGTCAAAATTTCAAGAACGTTTGTGGTAGGAGGACAGTTTTGTTTGGTTGGAGAAATCAGCGTACAAGAGCTTGTTCTGGAAAAATGTCGAATAGAATACGGCAATACTCGGAGATGCCTTCTACACAGTGGGTGAGAACTGTCTTAGCAGTGCGGCAGCCCTGCTCCTTGTTTTTGCCCTTCACCTCTGCCAAAAAGTGGGGGGTGGGTGAGCGACCGACTTAAAAAAGGAGAGAGGGAGGGAGACAAGACCCCACCCAACAAAAGTTCACTGATCTCGGCAGCAGCCTGGGGGCTGTTGCAGTCAAGAACAACCAGCGTCCTGTCTATCTCCAGCACCCCTTCCGCCATGCTGCTTCCTGTTGTTTTGTGGTTTTTGTGGCATCATTGTACCTCGTGTCGTCGCGAAGCACGAAATATCCGTGTTGGAGGACAAACTGATCATAACCTGTGCAGGAGCGCCACGTACGTGGAGGACAAACTGATCATAACCTGTGCAGGAGTGCCACGTACGCCGCTGCTGGTAGAAGAAGTGACGTGGTGGCCAACAAGGCGGAAAAATCGGACCTTTTGGGAGCGCAGTGTGGCTGTGGTCCTTTTGGTGGAGACTTCCTTTTTGACAACCCTTCGTTACGTCGTTGGTGGGGTTGGGTGTTGTTAACAAACAACAGGCCAACTGCTGCTTTGTGACCCTTCTCCTCCTCCCTCTTTTGTTTTTGTTTTGTTTTGTTTTGTTTTTTTTTTTTTGCAAGGACAACGCCAACAGTAAAGTCGTCTGTGGAATACAAAAGCAGAAACAACAACAACAACAACAACAACAACAACAACAACTTTGAACGCACTATGAGCGCACAAAGCAACCCGGAGGAAACACGGTACTGGTGCCACCTGTGCTCTGCGCAGATACGGCCCGTATTACCTGCCTTTACCTGTCCTACCTGCGGTGGAGAGTTCATCGAGGAAATGGAGGAGGGCCAACCGGCGGAAGATCAACCAACCAGCTTTACGCCCTTTCATGCAACTCAGCCTCAAGCCCAACAGGGGAGCTTTCGTGGTTCCATGGCGACCTCCCCTCCCCCGTTTCCCGACCTTGGGCAACTATTCCAACAAGTCCACGTGTTCCTTCAACAGCAACAACAAAACCTTAACTCTCAGCAGCAACAAAGTGGAAGAACCCAGTCAGCTACTGATTCTCAGCAACAACCACAAGCCTCCTCCACAACTTCCACACAAAGCCCTTTTGTGCCTCCGGTCACTCCTTTCCCCACCTTTGCTTTTACCTACAATAGCCAAAATGTACAGCCTCTTTTCTTTGCGCATCAACTAAACCAACCTGCCCACATCACTACCACAAACCCGTTTGGTCCTGGCGGCTTAGCCTCGTATGTATTATCTATCTGCCCTTCCTTTCGCACCTCTCTCTCTCTCTCTCTCTCTCTCTCTCTCCTTTCCAATGTTTGTTTGTTTTGCAGCTTTGTGTTATTTTCTTAAAGTACTTACTTGAAAACCACATCAGACTCTTTGAAATGTTTGCGGGGGGTGCTACACCATTTTTATCAAATCTGTCTGAGTACGCATTGGGGGATAGCAACTTTCAGAACATTCTAAACCAAATGTTTGAGAATGCAGCGTAAGTCTTAAATGGGGGGGGGGGGGCCTTCGTGTTACTGATGAGGAGTGATTTTGACGAAACAGGGATCGCGGGCCACCACCAGCAGCTAAAGATGCCGTTGAAGCGCTGCCTGTTGTGCGGATACTCCAGAGTAACATCGACAAAAAAGAGGACTGCGCTATTTGTCAGGATGAGTACCAGTTAGATGAAGAAGTTTTGCAATTGGAGTGTGGGCATCGTTTTCATCCTCCCTGTATCAAGCAGTGGCTAAGCGTGGTATGTATGCGGCGCTTGCTTGATTTTTCCTTCTGTTATCTGTGCTGAGTTATGAGATGAGGTTTTGCTAACGATCCTTCCCTTACCGTTTGAATCACAAATAATGGTAATAGCGCAATACATGTCCGGTATGTAGATTCGAGCTTCCAGCAGAACCCAAGCACGGTCGACAATCTGGCAGCGGTGGTGGTCGTAATGGTTCTGGAGGTACTTCTGGAGGTGGCGGTTATTGGGCCTCGAACTCTGCAGACTCGGCTTCTCACTTTTATGCGTAAGCTCGCATCGCTCTCTTCAACAACTTCACTACTCGCCCAGCTTAACCTCCCGCGCTGGTAGCCTTACCGCGTCAACAGCTCACTTTCAAAGGGGCATTCACGTGCCTTTGCTTGCCCTCAAGCCGGTTTGCTGTTACTTTAATTTAATGCCCTTCCCGCTCCTCTCCTTCCTCTATCTTCCATCAAAACCAAGTGCCAGTCTTTATTTTGTAATTGTATGTGTTATGAGGATGTATTTGCTGATGATTCTAATGAAGCGTAACGAATGCGTGCATCGTGCTCTTTTCTTCTTTCTTCCTTTTTCTTTTCTTTTCCTCTTGGGAAAGAAAAGACTGCTGAGAGGCAATTAATTTCCTCCAAACAAAACAAAACCCAACAACAAACGCCAAACACAACAACAACAACAAACGCCAAACACAACAACAAACGTTGCGAGCAGATAGACATACCCACCCAGCATGCCACGGGTTGTTCTTCTTTCTTCCTGTTAACACGCTGCCTTCACTGATCTTTTCTCCTCTCTACCCACTCCCACTCCCTCTCCCTCCCGCTCCCTCTCCCTGCCACAGGAAGGCGAAACAAAGGGAGTGGCATTGCTGGTGATAGTGGGGCTACTCTTTCACAGCGCCTACTTGTTCAGTATCTTTGACATTTACTTTCGCTCGCCATTGGTGCACGGTATGGATCCTCAGTCCTCCGACATACGCGCTCCTGCTCGACGGCTGTTCTTGTTTGTAGGTTTGTGCTTTAGGTCTAGTGGAAGAGCACAGCAGGCCTCATATACCACTTCCTAACACCATGCAGCTGATGGTCTCAGAGCCGACAAGTTCTTTGAGGTGGATGAACACGGCAACAGCAAAGCACCTTTTCTGAGGCATCAAGTGGCAGAGAAGCAAGGAGTATGGGGAGTTTCTCACGCAAGAGTGCCAACCGAAAGCAGACCTGGCCACGTGGCCCTCATTGCTGGCTTTTACGAAGACGTTAGTGCCGTCACCAAAGGTTGGAAAACTAATCCTGTCGAATTTGACTCTGTCTTCAATGAGAGCGTACATACCTGGGCTTGGGGTAGCCCGGACATCCTCCCTATGTTTGGCCATCATGTACCTCACATGTATATGGACATGTATACTGAAGAGTTCGAAGATTTTGCCAGTGGTACGTCTTCTCTGTCTCTGTCTCTCTCTCTGTCTCTGTCTCTGTCTCTGTCTCTGTCTCTGTCTCTGTCTCTGTCTCTGTCTCTGTTCTCTGTCTCTGTCTCTGTCTCTGTCTCTCTGTCTCTGTCTCTGTCTCTGTCTCTGTCTCTGTCTCTGTCTCTGTCTCTGTCTCTGTCTCTGTCTCTGTCTCTGTCTCTGTCTCTGTCTCTGTCTCTGTCTCTGTCTCTGTCTCTGTCTCTGTCTCTGTCTCTGTCTCTGTCTCTGTCTCTGTCTCTGTCTCTTCTCTGTCTCTGTCTCTGTCTCTGTCTCTGTCTCTGTCTCTCTCTCTCTCTCTCTCTCTCTCTCTCTGTCTCTCTCTCTCTGTCTCTCTGTCTCTCTGTCTCTCTCTCTCTCCCCCTCCTTCCTCCCTCGCTCTTACCCTTTGACCAGATGCTTCACTATTGGACACGTGGGTATTCAACAAAGTGGAGGAGATGTTTGCGTCGGCCAAAACCAATGAAACCCTTAAGCGACTTCTGCATAAAGAAGGAACTGTGTTCTTCTTGCATCTACTGGGACTGGATACAAACGGTCATGCCCACCGTCCCAACTCCAAAGAGTAATATCTATTCCTTGCTTTCTTCTTCCAAGCCTGACGCTAGACGATATTGTTGCCTGCAGGTATTTGGACAACATAAAGCTGGTAGATGAGGGCATCCACCGCGTGCATGAACTGATAGAGCACTTCTACAATGACTCAATGACGGCGTATATATTCACCGCTGATCATGGCATGAGCAACAGAGGCAGCCATGGGGATGGGGACCCTGCCAATACTTTGACCCCCTTCTTGGCGTGGGGAGCAGGGATTAGAAAATCTCGGTCAGTTTCGAGAATATCCACAACACCTCCCTCTGCCTCTATGAATTATCCCACGCCTCCAGAATGGAGGTTGTCCGAGTTAGAACGTGTGGACCTGTATCAAGCAGACGTGGCGCCCCTTATGGTTCATTCCTGTTTCTTCTTTTCTTAAAACCAACCACTTACCTCCATTCTGCTCACAGTCCACATTACTTGGTATACCATTTCCCATGAATTCGGTTGGAAGACTGCCCATAGCCATTCTGTCTGGTGATGAACGCTTTCTTGCAAGTAATATTTATGCCAATGCTCGTCAAGTCCTTGCCCAATTCCAGCGCAAGTCTCGTATCCTTAAACTCACTGCTGAGTCCCTCCCTGCCTCCCCTCTCCTCCTCCCCTTCTCTTTCCTTGACAGCTTTGTTTGTCAAAAGTTTTGAAGCAGAGTACTTCTCTATTTTTCAAACCTTACAGCCCGCTCTTGCAAGCCAATGATACTGTACAGCAGATAGAGAGTCTAATTGCGACAGAGGTTTGTTCTTATACTAAGCAACAGCAAATACGTATCAATAATCATTAAAATTTACAACAGGAATACGGACAAGCCATAACTATGTGCCATTATTTGATAAGCGCTTGCTTGGATGGACTCTACTATTTCCAAGTGTACGCATTTCTCAAGAATACTCTTTTAATGGGCATTACCTTACGATGCATTTCTTGCAGCTACGATTGGCCTTTCCTGATGTGTGTTATTTCTTTGGGTTATCTGGGTTGGATAGTTCTCTTGATTACATACATTGTAGAGCATTACACCAACTTTGCTTCAAATTCTTCTGCCTCACCGACCCTGGTACGCTCATTCACTTTCAGTAAAGAAGAGAAAGATCTTACCGGTTTCTATTAGGTCTACTTGATGGGCTTGGGAGTGTTCGTTTTCTTCGGGGTGTGGCTAGTTCTGGAGGACTACCCTTTACATTATCATCTTTATGTTCTTTTTCCGGTAATATTTTGGGTGGAAGTTCTCAAACGGTCTTCAATTCTTTACACCGCTGGACGACACCTTAGTGTGACCCACCAGTCCTCTGGGATTCAGTTGTTTATTTATGTTGCCATCTTTGTTGCCGCTTTAGAACTGCTGGTTTTTATCATTCCGTCTATTCTTTTCTTTTTTCTTTTTCACCTTATCTAATGTCAATATTATCATACCTCATCCAGGTTACTGGCTTTTTCTATAGAGAGCTTTTCTCTCTGGCACTGGTATTCATAGCGGTTTTGCCTTGGGCGTTTTCTTCGGCCTATACAAGCACATATAACAGTGAGAATAATACGCCATCTGGTGAAGTTATTTCACGTACCGCATTGCCTTCTTTAAAGAACATGCGGCTCTTGTGGCTGTTATCCTGTTTGCTCTTGGCTATTTTTCCGATGCTGCCCCTTGACTGGGGATCTGATGAAAGATTATGGTAAGCTATGCGACACTCCCATTAGTTGCAGCGGAATTTTAACCCAACCGTTTTGCAACAAAGGTGTCTAGGTGGTCTCGCAATGATAGCAATGGGATTCACCTCATTCTTTCTGTCAACTCAGTCTTCCGCTCTTTTAGTTGTCCAGGTACACGTCGATGCCTTTTTTGATAGTTTGCAATAAGAAACTAAACCCTAGATGCCAACACCTCCTAGCTATGCCTCGTAATGTTATCAATGTGGGTTGTGCACGACACTGACCAACATCTTGCCAACAAGGAAGGTCTACCACCAATTAACCAAATCCTTTCCTGGATCCTCTTTGGTGGGTACAATGCTCACACGGCCTGAATGAATGCTAACATCCTTGTTTCTTGCAGCCTCGTCGTTTGTGATTCCTTTTATCCCAAATGGACAACCCTTACCCTACCTAACGAGCTTGTTCCTGTCACTTGGCAGCGCATACATACTTCTTAGTATAGCCTATGAGGTGTTGTTTTACTGTACCCTTGGGTTGACGCTATTGGTGTGGTTGCTGATGGAGAAGCGATTAGCGGAAGCCTCGCACAAAGAGGGTTCATTCAAACCCGGAGTAAGCCCGCGTGGCTCCATCCTTTTCGTACGTTCCACACTTTTCTATTGCTCCAACACCACACCCTTTGTATATCTCCTTCTCCACCTAATAATTTTGTTTCCATAGCTGTTCTTTTGCTATGTTGCATTCTTCGGCACCGGAAACATTGCTAGCATCAGCAGCTTTGAAGTGACATCTACCTACCGCTTCCTCACAGTATTTCGGCCGTTTGTGATGGGAGCCTTGCTGATATGGAAGGTAGTTTTGCCATTCATTCCGGTGGCTTGCGTATTTCAACTCATCAATCGTAGTACCGGCCTCTCTGAAGGAGGCTCCCTGCTCCTGGTGGTAGCCTTTTCTGATGTACTCAGCCTTAATTTCTTTTTCCTGGTTAAGGACTACGGGAGCTGGCAAGACATAGGCATCAGCATTAGCCACTTTGCCATTTCTAACACCTTCATCATAACGGCTCTTGCTCTCTTTGCTGGCTCCCACCTGCTGCTTCGCCACATCCAGCGGATAGCTTCTCCTCGCCATCCCCACCAAGAATAGCACCCCTTATCTTTTTTGCATACAATTTTCTTCACTACCAAGCTCTATCTTTCTCTTTGAGAGACTCGCAAGCAAACTCGCATTTCTTTAAAAACTTTCTCAAAATGAGTTTAGCTGAACGTTAGGGAGATAGACAGACCACTGGCTATGCCTGCTCCGCACCCAAGGAGCAGCAACAAGGCCATTTTTTTTCTTGGTCTTCTTCTTGAGGGGTTTTTTGTTGCGCTTTTTGTTTTTCTCTAATTCAAACTTGTCTTTTCTTTTTTGTTTTTCGATCCTTTCTTGCGCACAGTTTGAAGGAGAATGCCCACCATCTCTGTCAAGGAAAAAGAACTGTTTGAGGCTCTGGGACAGAAATTCAGTACGCTGTCACTCCCTTCACCCCTCTCTTCTGGTGCACTCTCATCTCACTCTCTTCTTGCTCTGCCTACGCTTTCGTAGCGGAGCAAGAGTTTTTCAATCTTTGTTTCGAGTATGGCATTGAGCTGGATGAAGTGGTGCGTTTCTCTCTATGCTAGACCCATGCTGCTCGTCTTCTGACAACCCTCCATTTTGAAAAATAGACCACAGAAAAGGACATCCAAAGCAAGGAACAGCGCAAAGACGCCGCTGGTTCTGAGGACGTGATTTATAAGATTGAGATTCCAGCCAACAGGTGGGTTTCCTTCTCTCCTGACCTCTGACACTATTTTGCTCGCTTACCGCGAGGACAATTAAAGGTATGACTTGTTGTGCTTGGAAGGCTTGACTCGTGCTTTGAGGGTGTTCCTAGGAAAAGAAAAACCAACGGACTATCATACTTATGTGCCAGAGAAGGTGGAGCAAATCTTCGTCAAAGAGGAGGTTCTGCAAGTGCGACCTCATGTGGTGTGCGCCATTTTACGGGACATTTCCTTCACTCCTTCATCCTATGCCAGCTTTATCGAACTACAAGAGAAGCTCCACCAAAATATTTGCAGGTAATTTATCCCTGGGTTGGTGCCTACCTCTTTTTATGTGCAATCTGTTTCTCACCGCAATACTTGGTGTCACCGCTACTTTAGGAAGCGGACACTTGTTTCCATTGGAACGCATGACCTGGATACCATTCAGGGGCCATTTACCTATGACGCTCGCCAGCCAACCGACATAAATTTTACCTTCCTGAACTACCACCAAGAGCTGAACGCTCAACAGATCATGGAAGAGCTGTCGGTACGTCGAGTTTTGCCACTTCATGTGCCTAACGCATGCCTTACCAACCCTGTTTGTTCGAAGACCAACCCAGCATATGGCCACTTGAAGCCTTACTTGTCTATTATTCGGGATGAGCCTCACTATCCAGTCATTTATGACAAGAATGGAGTTGTTCTTTCTTTGCCCCCAATTATCAATGGTGATCACTCCAAAATCACCCTTGCCACAAAGAACGTCTTCATTGAGGTTACAGCAACCGACCTCACCAAAGCCAACGTTGTTCTCAACACAATGGTTACCATGTTTTCCCAATACTGTGCCAAACCTTTCCTGTATGTAGTCTTTTTCATTCGTCCCTTCTCTCTCTCTCTCTCTCTCCTCTTTACAAGTATCTGACCTGTCTAATCAGGGTTGAGGTGGTGGAAACGATCTTGCCCTCTGGAGAAAAAACTCAATATCCCGATCTGAGTAATCGTGAACAACTGGCCCGTGTTGACTACATCAACAAAAGTATTGGAATCGACCTTGGCCCACAGGAACTAATAGCCCTGTTGGATAAGATGTCTCTCCCGGCTGTGCTCTCAGCAGATGCTTCTCAGCTTTCAGTTGTTGTTCCCCCAACGAGGAGTGATATTCTTCACGCTTGTGACGTTATGGAGGATGTAGCCATCGCGTATGGCTTCAACAACTTAAAGGTCACTGTTCCAAACACAACTACCGTCGGAAAGCAGCAACCTTTGAACAAGCTTACGGATCTGCTTCGGGCGGAAGTTGCTCAAGCTGGTTATACTGAGATCTTGACTCTTTCATTGGTACCTATCCCTCCTTTTTTTCTCTTTTCTTTGGTTGCGGAATTTGTGACTGAGAGGTTTTTTTCCCCTTTTTGCCAGTGCTCTACCGAAGAGAATTTCAAGTTCCTTCAAAGAGAAGATGATGGTAGTGCCGTAAAAATCGCGAACCCCAAGACTGCAGAATTCCAAGTTGGACGCACTACACTGCTTGTTGGCGCCCTCAAGACTCTTAGCAACAATAAGAACCAGCCTCTCCCCATCAAGATTTTCGAGATTTCTGATGTGATGTTGATTGACCCCTCCACCGATGTCGGTGCCCGCAACAACCGTAATCTATGCGCCATTTACTGCAACACTACGTCTGGATTTGAAGTACGTGTCACGTTCTTTCTTGTTACTTTTCTTTTGCTAATTTATGGATAACATCAGGTAATACATGGGTTGTTGGATCGCCTGATGTTATTGTTGGGTGTATCAACATCAAGTTACAGCATTCAACCCTCTGAAGGTACCTAATCCTTTCTTCATGACGTTAGCTTTCTCATCTAACGAACAATTCGTTTTGCAGATCCCTCTTTCTTCCAAGGGCGTAGAGCGGATGTACTGTTGAACGGCAAGAAGGTTGGTGTCTTTGGAATAGTGCACCCTGTCGTCCTCAAAAACTTTGATTTGGTTTATCCGTGTTCTGCGCTGGAACTTGAGCTGGAGCCGTTCCTCGCCCTCAAGCTTGGCAAACACTAATTCACTCTATTTAATGAAGCACCTTTTTCTACTTCCGTTACTATGTTTTACACTCATTCGACGTTCATTAACAAGCTTTGGAAGAACGTTTTACCAGATGAAAGTAGTTGATCTTGATTTGCTTGTGGGCAAAAGCCATAGCCATACAAGGCTTGGTACACCTTCCGCGCCTTGAGGCAGCTGCTAGGCGCCCTTGACCGAGTTCCCAGCACTGGGAAAGCATCAAGTAGGACGAATGAAGAATGAGGCTAGCTTACTAAACTTGGTTTGGTTTGCTTTGTGCACATTCCACATTTGTAAACCTACTTTTGCGCGTTTGGCTTGTTTGTATGGACAAACTGAGAAAGATTCTTCTTGAATGTGGGTCGATGAAAAAGCACCAATGTTGTGTTGGCTATCAAAGTTTACGCCGTCAATAAAATAACCAAGGTTGTGTCGGCCTGAGAGGGTATACATACACAAAAGCATAGGGTCTGGGAGTTTTAGGTTTTGGTTTGTTTTTTGTAAGAGTTGTTCTTGCAGCTTTTCCTCGTCTTGTTTTTTTCTTTTCTCGTCGTGTGGCAGCAAGCCTGCCTGCCACACAAACATTTTTTTTCAAAAAAAATTGTTAGCAAACGCAAGTGCCGCAGACTTTAGATACTTTCTAAGCAACTTACAATAACCGAAGTAAAGGTATTGCGAGAACCAAGGCTTCGCCCCAACTGAGTATGGCATGCATGCGTTAACTAACAGCCCACAAGACTGGAAATAACATAAAACCAAAAACAAAAAACAAAAAACAAGCAGAGCAAAACAAACCGAAAAGTCAGTTGCCTGCAAGAAATCCAGCTCAGTGCGCTTTCTTTTCTTTTTACGAGAGGGACCAAGCTTGGTGGGGGTGGTTGTTGTTGCCGTGTCTTGCTCTGGTTGAGAGGGGGTTGCTGGCGGGGTACTACTAGTAGTACTTGTGCTATCCTTCTCTTCTGAAGAGGGTGGCTCTGTTGCCACTACTTGCGTTTGCTGCTGCTGCTGTTGTCGGAGCCATAGCGCCTTTTTGGGGGGCAACACCAAACCAGCCCCGTTTTGGGCCATCGCATTCAACACACCGAAACAGTGTGGGAGGGTTGTTTTCTTTTCTTTTCTTTTTTTTTCTTCTTGTTGTGGTTGTGGTGGTTGTGGTTGTTAAGAAAAGAAAACTTTAGGAGGACAGACAACCCCTCAAACCCGCCGCCATCTCTCTGTTGTAAACAAACAGCGCTGCTGAGGCCAAGATGAGTTCCACTGAGGAGGAGGCGGGTCAAAGGTATGTGCTGGTGGAGGTGGCGGAGGTGGTGGTAGTGGTTGGTTCTTCGCAGCGTTGTTTGCTTATGCTTTGTTGATCTCGTTTGCAGAAAGAAGAGGAGGTGGGACCAAGTGACTCCCGAGGCAGCCACAAACGCAGAGACGAGCACCGCTAGCGGCTCCACCACAGCAACAAGCAGTGGGGCCGCCCTTGCCGCTACCCGCCTGAATGCTCTCAAAGAAAAGTTTTCCTCTTCCACTCATAAGGTACGTCCCTCCTCCCTCCTCCCTCAGGGAACAAAGAATGTAGTGCATTGCTCTATAATTCAGGATGAGGATAACACCATTTTGTGTCTCTTCCTTGTAGGAACCAGCCTCAGAGTTACCTCTCAAAGAGATAGAAATAAACAACTGCTCTGCGGCCGTGCGATATAGGCTTACGAAAGGCGACACTCACAAAGAGGTCAGGATCTTGTGGTGGATTGTTGTTGGCTCTTCTTTTCTTATGTTGGCGTTTTTCCTTCACAGATTCATGAGGCTACTGGCGCCACTGTCACCACTCGTGGGCGCTACATTCCGCCAAGCGAATCGGCTGGCCCTGACGAGCGCCCGTTGTTTTTGCGGATAACGGCGCCAACCGAAGCCCAACTTGAGGCTGCTGTAAATAGCATTGAAACGATGATGCAGCCCCAGTCTTTTCACAAGGAACGGCCTGTACGTTAACCCAACTTTTTATCCAGGACCTCTTGCTGAGTCATAGTCACCTATCACCCACTCACTCTCTTCTTTGCCGCGCGTTTCGCTTTGCTCTCCTATGTTGTTCTCAATGGTAGGGCACACTGTCAGCCAAAGTAATGGTGGAGATTGACCCCGACCCAAGCTTCAACCTAGTTGGAAAAATCATTGGACCTAAAGGAGCGTTTGTAAAACACATTGAAAGCACCTCAAAGGCGCGAGTACAATTGAAAGGACGAGGTCGTCTTGATCAAAAAGGCGCTCCCAGTGATGACAAGGACTCTGAGGAACCCATGCACCTTTTATTGATGGCCTCTTCGCAGGAGGAACTGGATGCAGCAAAGAAGTTGGCTGAGGATCTGATAAAACATGTTCGTGAAGACTACGAAGAATTCAAATCAAGAAGAACGCCAAAGCCTCCTCCCTACCTTCCTGCTGCAGCACCTCCCTTCTATCCACCGCCGCCTCCTGGCCCTTATCCTTCCCACCACCAACCGCCGCCACCTCACTCTCCTTTGCCTCACGCACCTCCTCCTTATACTGCTGTTTTTCCACCCCCATATTACCCTCCCCCTTACGCTTATGCGCCCTACGGGACTCCTCCTGGCCAAGGCTATCCTCCATATCCACCTTATCCCGTTCCCTCTCACCCACAATCCAACAGCCAACTATCTTCGGCCTCGACGGCGGCTACTGCTTCAACGTCTGCTCCTCCAACTCAAGAACAGACGGAAGAGCAGTCTGCAACTGAGAATAAACTAGAAGGCCAGTCCCCATCTCAAACAAAGAAGCGGCGATTCCAGGAAAATCCACCTCCACCAACCGACCAGCAGCAGCCCCCTACTTCTGCTCTTTCCTCAACTGCAGCCCACCTTTCCTCTGCTTCTTCCCTTTCTCAAGCTGCCCAAATGAATGGAAACACAGGTAAATCATGGCCTGCCACCCGCCCAGAACATCAAGGTATTCCTTTAAGTTTTGGTCCTTCATGATTCGATTTTTGTTTAAACTCGTACACTTTTAACAACTAACCCAAGAGTTGCTTGGAACTAACTATTATTAATATTTTCTTTGACGACTCTATGTCCCCTTCCTCAACCCCATCCCACCCATTTACTGTTATCTGACGCTCATCATCAGGTCATTTTAGTTTGAACACCTCTGCTCAACAGGGATATGGACCTCCGTACACAACACCCTCACCACCGTTACCGTATGCAACAAGCACTCAACAAGCGTCGCCTTTTTGGGCAGCGCCTCCTCCTCCTGGTACATCTCTCTCTCCTCTCTCTCTCACCTTTTTCCTCTCCTTATACTCTCTTACTACAGCAGGCGAGTCATCCCCCCAGCAGACAGAGCAAAGCCAACAAGCAAGGTTAGAAAAAAATTACAACGAGCTGCTTGCTACTCTCGGTCTGTCCAAGAAGACGTAGTGTGGGGCGACATCACTCCGTTTTGGAGGCTGTTAACCACCCTTTATGTCCTCCTCCTGCGCCAAACTTTTAGTCTTTAAAAACAACACGAAGAAGATTTACATGTCGTCGTTAATTATAATTATTATTATTATTGAACCAAAAATTCGGCACACAAGCAGAAAGAATAGTAAGAAGAAGAAGAAGAAAAGAGAAAAAAGAAAGTAAAGCAGCCATGGAAGAGACCACACAGGTGCCCCCTGCCTCCTCCTCGGAAGAAACCTCAAAAGACTTCCAACCGCTGCCTTTGAGCTACCATGTTACTCTTTCTGCAGACAACGTCGTGTTTGAGCCACAGCACGGCAAAATATTTTTCGATGAGGGCAATGGCCACCTGCTGACCGTCTCCGAGACCGAGCTTTCCCTTTATTCTTTGCCAGATGGCCAAAAGAATACACTTAGGTTTGTTAGCTACTCACCTTTCCTGCTGGAGAAGTCCAAGCCGCTCACGCTTGGTGTGTGTTATGACAACAGAATCCAGTTTAGTGGGGGTCTTGAGGCCCTTCTCTCTGTAAAGCTGTCTCCAGACAGGAGGTTTTTAACACTGCACAGGAGCGACAAGCGTGGAGAAATAGTAAGCACCATCTTTTGACATTATCATGTTGGCTGTGGTTGTGGTGGTGGTGGTGGTTGTTATTTGGGATGACTCACGGCTTGCTGCTCTTCAATGCGCCGACGCACACAACCTCAGCAATTCTTTGCACTAGATGGAGAGCAAAAGTTCAGCCAAAAGGCTAGAAAAGCGCAAGCGACTGGACCAGGCGTGCTGGAGTTTCACTGGACATATCCTGACAACATATTCCTTGTGACTAGCTTTGGTGTTGAGCTCTACCAGGTGCCCGATACCAGCGATCCCTCCTTTAGGGTAAGTTTTGCGTGTTGTGTTGGCTTTGCTTCTGTTTGTTTTGTACGCGTGCCTGTTTCTCGATTTACGCCACTGTTGCCCAAAAAGGAATGAAAGTAACTCACTAAACGACTGCAGCTTGGAGTCGCTAAAAAGGGTCTCAAGTTACTCAAGGAATACAAGTGCAACATGAACTGGTTTGTTTACTCGGTTCGTTTTGCTTTCCCGCTTTCTCGTACGAGTGCAGCCCTTTATTGTTGCTCATACTCTCATATTAACACAGCCGTCGATGCATGTTCTGCTCATGTCATCGGGCGGTAGAGGAGGCAATGTGCTTCAAGGCATATACTTTAAGCAAAACACCATCAACAAGTTGCCCAAGTTTGAGATAGAACTACGGAATAAAGAGAACGAGACCTTACACAAGGAAGATATAACCCTGTGCAAAATGTGAGTTGAGTTTGCTTCTCTTTCATGTCATGTGCTTGCTAACTTACCTCTTTATGCATGTTGTGTACAGCTACGGCCGACTATTCTGTGTTCATTTGCAGCGAGCAGAAAAAACGATGACACTTTATCAAATAACTCGCGAGAGCGTAACCAAACGTCTTACAATCAATTTGCGGACCAGTGGAGTCTCCGCCATTCAGGTGGTAGATAACCTCCTCCTTGTCCACGACTCTGAATCAAAGGTGCTACCTACCAGCCTACTCTCCTTCTTAATGAAGCTTATTCTATGAGCATTTTTCCATTGCTTTGGTCAATGATCTACTTCCTGCAGATATCTATGCTATTTGACATCAAGGACCGAGACATAGAATTCCCAGTGGCTTCCCCCTTGCCGTTGGCTCCTTTCATTGACAAAAACGGGCAAACCATCCCAACCTGTACATTCCCCTTTTCCCTTTTTACTCATTTACTTTTTATCGTTGATCTTCGCTTGTTTTGCTCTCTCTCTCTCTCTCTCTCTCTCTCATTATTTTCTGTTTGATGTATGCTCAGACACAGAGCGATGGGGTTACTACGAGCCTAACTATATAATTGATTTCGAGCATGGCTACCTATGGCAGGCGCAACTTAATCTCAAGAAAATAATGCTTAGCTTTGCCAAGAGGATACGACTGGTCGAGTTCTTATTGCGCAGAGCAAAAAGTCGAGACCTTCTTCTGAGCTTACTTAAAACGATGGTAGAAGATTGTACCCCACTGTCCTCTCTATCCAAAATATTCGATATCATCAACATAATAGCCCGCTCTGCCATGACTGAAGGGTATAGTTTTTATAGCGCTCTCATTCTATCTTTCTTCATGCATTCATTTCTCACTATGTTATTGATCATTACGTTGCAATCTGTCTTTATGAAGGGTGCACGCAGATGAAGATGGTAACAGCCTTTCTGGCTACGGCGGAGAGAGTGAGAGAGCTGAATCATCAGAACCAGAGCACTCTGGGCATTACTATTTGGAAAACAGCATACCTGGCCGCAGCAAGGATGGCTATGTCATAGTGGATCAAATACATATATACAAGTATGTATTTCTGCCTATCGATGAAGGTGAAAAGGTGCGTATTTGGCCAAATTTTTGTTAAGAGCCCTTGCAAACGATTTCATTCGATGAGCCAACCTATCATCCTCTAACTTTCACTTCTTTTGTTCAGACAATCGACAATAAATTCTTCGCTGCTGTGCTGACAGAGTATATTCGAAGCCTTAACTTTCATCAAATCCCGGTGGAACATTACCTCCACAAACTTATGATCAGCCTCCTACTGCGACACAATCAGTTCTATCAACTTCACCAATTTTTGCAGTACCATGTTATCAACGACTCCATTCACGTGGCGTGCCAGCTTCTCTCCTTAGAAAAGACATACCCGCCTGCCTATCAACTCGCATTAGATATGCTGAAGCGGCTCTCCGCAAAGCGCAAAAGCGTAGAGGACCAAATTGTGGAGGTTTTGCTCACCCGCAACCAGTTCCTACCTGCCTTGCGCTTCATACGCAGTCACAAAGATGTCAACTACTCTGTGGCACGGTTCTTGGAAGCTACCCACCAAGCTGGCGACGAGACTTTGTTCTACACCGTATTCAAGTTCTTTGAAAGGAGAGGAGAGATAAACCCTGCCAACCAGGACGTCAAAAAGTACATTCAACTCTACGATGATATTTTTCTCAAGGCCAATAACTAGGTTTTCCCCTTTTTCTTTTTTTTTTGTCTCTGTTTTTCTGCTTCTCTCTCTCTCTCTCTCTCTCTCTCCCAGGTGAGCAAGGAGCTACAGTGACAAAACAAACATACACAATTTTGTGTGTCATCAACAGAGTGTTGGTCAGCTTTCAAACCAATGTCGGCTCAAAAGTCACGAGGAGGTGGCGGAGGCGGCAAATCCTCTGGCAAGAGCATGGCTCCTTGTTGCCCATAATTTCTGGTGCCAAATGCGGAGGGGGGAGGGGGCGGGAGGTTCTCTGTGGCATAGTGGCCCACTGCCCTGCTGTTGCCACCAGTTTGTGAGGGATGGTGGTTGTAGAGGTGATAAGCAGCGGTGGAAGAGGAGGAGGGCGGTGGCAAAGAAGAAGGCAGAGGTGGAGGGGATTCATCATACACATATTGTTGGTAACGGACGTGAGGGGTGGGAGTGTGGTTGTGAAGTGGGGATGAGTGATTTTCAAGAGTGGGAGAAAAGTCAGTAAACTCGGGCGGAGGAGGAGGCAAGTCAGGACCCAGATAAGGCGGCAATGAGGCGGCGCTGCTGGTGGTGGTGCTAGCAGGTGCGGCGCTGCTGGTGGTGGAACAGAGCCAAGGAGCAGAGGTGGCAGGTGATAAAGGCTCTTCTTGCTCCTCAAGAAATGCACGGTCATTGCCCCGCATCACAGCGTAGGAGGAGGAAGGACGGGTTTGTGCTGCAAATAGCGGAGCGGAAGACGGCAGGTAAGAAGAGGAGCGTGTGCCAATGGCAAGGAAAGGACTGGTGTTAGAGGGTGAGTCATGGCTGGAAGATGAGGGAACAGCTGGCCGGTATTGACTGGAGGGAAAAGCTGAGGCAGCGGTGGCGCTACGTTGCAAGCTTGGTGGAGGACTGGGTCGCTCCCTAGTGTGGCTGGGGCCACTGGACGTCATGCGGTGCGGTGGGAGAGTAGATGCAGCAAGGAGAGCACGAGGTACAGCTCGAGGGGAGGCAGCAGACCCTCCCCCTCCTGGTCGTAATATCAAGGCAATGTCTCGTAAACCACTTTGCAACGCCAGGTCGGAGGGTGTCTGTCCCGCTTTGTTTCGTAGGTGCAGGTCTGGCCGGTAGGTCAAAAGCTCTGAGATAACTCCCAAATGACCATTGACAGCGGCTAGATGCAGAGGAGTGTTGCCTGTTATGTTTCTTGAGGCGATATCACCCCCGACTGAACACAGCAGCGCCACTGCCTTTGTTAATCCGTTGGCTGCCGCAATATGAAGAGGTGTCTTGCCATCGTTGTTGACAGGGTTGGGGTCTATAGCGTCCCCTCCCGCTGGGTGTTTTTTATCCTGTACAAGTGCATGCAGAGCGTCGTAGTCCTCCAATGACACAGCCACGTGCAAAGGGGTTTGTCCGTCCTTATCCTTATAGTTTCTATCTGTCTTTGGCTCCGCCAAGAGCGCTTTTACCGAGTTCAGCTGTTTGGCTGCTACCGCCTGGTGCAGAGCCGTCTGTCCCAGGAAGTTTGCCAGGTTAGGATCCGCACCGTTGCCCAGTAATGCCGTGATGAATTCGTGGTGGCCTAACAAAGCCGCCACCGCTAAAACTGAATCTCCGGTGCTGATTTCTTGGGCATTTACGTCCCCACCCTTCTTCAACAGTTTTGTAACGGAGGTGGGCTTTCCCTTCAAAGCTGCTTCGAGAAGAGCCGTATCCTTGCTTTGCTTAGACACTGCTTTCACTTTCCCTTTTTTCTAAGATTGAGATAAGGGTTTTTTGTTCAGCCAATGATAGTGCACTTTGTGACACCTCGGTGCATCTAGCCCACTTACCAGATTGTTTGGTGCCTTTGCTGACACACGTGACGACATGCCGAGGAGGGGGCTGCAGTTCTTGAATCAGACTGAGGGCAAGGCTTCTGTTCAAGGCGCTCCTTAGCGCCGTTTCTTTGGAAAGCGGCAACAGTAAATGCCGTTTCGCTATGATGAAAGCTGACGGTTGGAGTGCGGTAGTTGCAAGCAGCGGCAGTCGTGGTTGGTGGTGGGGAGGGCCCTCAAGGAAGGGGCACTTGTCTGAGGGGTGGGTGGGGTACCCTTCTCTTTAAAAGGTAGATTTATTTGTTTCCATCACTTTGCCTAATAGGTTAGGCCCTTTGGAACATCTCAACTATTAGGAGAGGAGACAACAAAGAAGCAAACAACAAGGCCTTCAAGGAGTGATGGAGGCAGCCAGCAGCAGTAGCGGCCATTCCACCTCCCCAGGCCTCCGCATTACTGACCATGTTCTCCAGCATATGGCCATGGGCAAAGTGTTCAAAGACAGTGTATGTGGTCTCGCATTGACATGCAACACATTTTTTTACTAATTTCACTCACCCGTTTGTGGTTGTGGTTGTGGTTGTTGTTGTGGTTGTGGTTGTGGTTGTGGTTGTGGTTGTGGTTGTGGTTGTGGTTGTGGTTGTGGTTGTGGTTGTGGTTGTGGTTGTGGTTGTGGTTGTGGTTGTGGTTGTTGTCTTATGTTGTTGTCTTATGTTGTTGTCCCAACAACAAAGAAAGCAGCATTCAATTCCATGGACTTTCACCACGAAGGCAAGTACCTAGTTGCGGCCAACGACGATGAATCCATTCACATGATCAATACCGAAACTGGAAGGTTTGTGTCTTTCTTCATAGGTGACCACATGGCGTCTTAATGTCCTTGTTGTTGTGTTGTCTTTGCTGCTGCTAGGCAAGAGAAGGTCATTCACAGCAAGAAATATGGTGTAGATCTTGTGCGCTTCACCCATGGAGAACCCAACACTGTTATTTGTGCTTCCAAGAATCAGTGGGACGGTAAGCAACAGACCTGGTTCCATTTGTCCAAAGGAGCTGCATGCTAACCCCAGCGGACCTCTCTTCAAACAGAATCATTGCGGTACCTTTCTTTACACGATAACCGTTATCTTCGCTACTTTAAAGGGCATCGAGACAGGTTTGTTTGCTCTATGTTTTTTTTTCCTTCGACAGAGAAGAGGAGAGCAGTAGAGAACAATGAGAAGCAAAATGTTTAACATGATGCCTACCCTGTCCTATGGTCTGCGCTATCACAGGGTGGTATCGTTAGCAATGTCGCCTATCAATGACTCGTTTTTGTCTGGTTCAATGGATAAAACGGTGCGCATGTGGGACCTTCGTACAAATGCCTGCCAGGTATAGCATTGTCTCCTCTTTCGTATTCCTCATCGTTGAATGTTGTTATTGATGATCTAAAAAGGGCTTATTGCGGCATGTGGAGCGACCAAGCGTAGCGTTTGATGCTCCGGGCCTTATTTTTGCTGTTTCTTCTAATAATTCAGATGCCTCTACCACCGTCAAGCTTTTTGACTTGCGTTCCTTTGATAAGGTTTGATATCCCTATTTAAGTCCGTCTTGTGGACCATGTGCCACAAGCAACTCTCTCCTTCTCGATCTGCTTAACTTTGTAACGGCGACTACAGGGACCTTTTTGTACCTTCAATCTACGGCACAACATTCCTACTCTCCAATGTACTGGCATGAAGTTTAGTGGAGACGGTAAGTTCGTGCTACTCTCAACCAACAAACCAGTGCTGTTCCTCCTCGACGCCTTTTCCGGAGAGCAGGTACGTTTTCGTCTCGTTTGCTGAAGGAAAAGAACTTGCTACGTTTACCCCTTAGAGTACTAAACATTATTGTTTAGAAACAAGCTTATAGAGGCCACGTCAATAACCAAGACTCAGCACTGGAAGGCTCCTTCACGCCAGACGCCCAGTATGTGCTATGTGGATCTGAAGATGGTTCAGTACACGTATGGCACACGGAGACCGGCCAACCAAAAGCGGTGTGGCGGGGGCACGTTGGTAGCGTTGCAGTCACGCAGTGGAATCCGCGCTTCATGATGGCAGCCTCTGCTGACAACCACCTTGTACTTTGGCGCCCTGACCTAAGGCTGTCTCATGGTGATAGTGCTGCCGGCGATGCTGCTGCCTCTCATCACCCATACCACCAATACACCTAATTTCACTTTTCACAAACTGATCTTTTATTGTAACAAGTCGTGTCTTCTCTCTCTCTCTCCTCTCTTCTCTCCTCTCTTCTCTCCTCTCTTCTCTCCTCTCTCTCTCTACTGGATAAGGGTAGGCTTTCGCACGCCCACCACGAAGGGAGCTAGGCCCTGTCGTGTTGGTCGTTCTTCTTTATCGTCATTTCCTTGAATGAATGACGAGAGCAGAAGAACAGACGCTCGCTCATCACTCATTCTTTCGAGTCAAGCTGGCCCCAATATCTCCAGTCGATAGATGGTAATGCGCCCATAGAAGTCGGTGCTCTGAGGAAAGTTGAGCCTGAGTTCTTGCACATCGTTAAGAGAGCAAGGGAAGCACTGCATGTTGTTGACATCCTCCGGATAGAATGTTGCCACGCTTTCCAGCTGCGTTGCTCCTTTCTTCTTTGCCTGTATTTGCACCTCCTGTTACCCAAACAACAAGTCCAGTTGTTCAGCAACTGTAAGCAAGCGTTCCTTTAGCACAAACCTTAGCCACAAATCCTCCTTGAAACATCAGCCGGACTTCAGAGATGTCAACGGCAGCCTCCTCGAAAGACAAGGCCACCCACTGAGGGCTCCCCTTCATTCGTTCATTCATTCATGGTGACTTTAGCCAACACGCATTGCTTGAAAAAGAGCAGGAGGAACAAGAAGAGAGCTTGGTAACCTGGTGAGAGTTCCAGCAGGTTTCGTCGGAACCATCAAACATGTGCTGCTTCCCAAACTGCTTGGCGTCTCTGTTTAGCACAGAGCTAACCCTGGGCAGTAGCAGTCCGTTTAGGGGGGAGAGGGTTGAGATCTTTTTGTCGCCACAACGCACCTGCAGCGGGTGTTGCCGCCCACAACGGAGCGTAGCCGTTCTGCACTGCTCATTACCTCCTTGCTGCTCCAAGGGCTATGGCTTCTCTCTTCTTACCTTGGTTGCTTCGGCTGCCTGCCTTCCCCCCTCTTCTCCCCCTTCTTTTTTTTTTGGTTTGGTTTGGTTTGGTTTGCTGGCGGAGGACGTGAGCAAGGACGAGAGAGAAGACAAAAAAGAAAGCCTAAGGAGCAGGAAGAGGGAGGAGAAGAGGAAAGGGGAGAGCTACTGCTGAGCCCCTCACCGATTTTTCCACAGAGGAAAGGCAGCAAGAACAAAGGTGGTGCTCGGGAGGAAGGAGGAGGAGTCATTGGTGCTGCGGTGGCGGGTCTTTCTGTTGGTGGACCAGTAATTTTTTCTATTCAAAAGGAGGGCTTTCCGCTGCGATAATTACAACAGGGTGAGCAGTGGTTTCATGTTTTTGTATTTCTTTTAAAATTTGCTTCCTGGCTGGCTTGCTTGCTCGCTCGCTCGCTGGTGCAACCTACCAAAGGAGGTAAGGTTGGGGGGGAGGGGTGGGGTGGGGTTGGTAGACAGCTGATCCCAGAGCATGCCTCATATATACACTCGTTTGCAAGCCGCCACCACCACGAAAAACAACCACCCACGAAAAACATGGGCACCCTCACCTGAAAACTCAATGACAGGCAGCCAAGCTGCCCCCACAACTAACAACCTTGCTTCTGGTGACCTCCTTCCACTAGCATGCCTGCATGCAAGCAAGCTGCTCCTTGCACACACCACCCATTCAGCCCAGCCACGCTACCAACCCCACCCTACTGCAGACTTTGAAAAACACAGCTCAACGAGGCCCTTCTACTCACCAACAGTCAAAAATACCAATACCCCACCCATAGAGTGTTGTAGCAACTGAGTAGTAAAACCCACAGCAACAAGATGAGCGGCAGCGGATCTCTCTCGCACAGCAAGGCATATTCCCCTTGGAAAAGGGGTTCTGCCGTGATGGGTTCCAGCAGTTCCACCTCCAGTTACTTACGCGAGTTTTTGTGGGGCTATCGCTCTGATGAAGGCTCTCAGTGCGTGACCCTATCCCTTTACTCCTCCACTATGAGCTTTTTCTCGTTCTTTTCCTCCTTCTCCTTCTCCTTCTCCTTCTCCTTCTCCTTCTCCTTCTCCTTCTCCTTCTCCTTCTCCTGCTCCTTCTCCTTCTCCTTCTCCTTCTCCTTCTCCTTCTCCTTCTCCTTCTCCCTTCTCCTTCTCCTTCTCCTTCTCCTTCTCCCTTCTCCTTCTCCTTCTTCTCCTTCTCCTTCTCCTTCTCCTTCTCCTTCTCCTTCTCCTTCTCCTTCTCCTTCTCCTTCTCCTTCTCCTTCTCCTTCTCCTTCTCCTTCTCCTTTCTTTTTCTTATTTCTTCCTCTTCTCTTCTATCTTTTTATTTTTCTTTTTCTTTTCTGTTGGTTGTTGCTTGATGCTTGTTAACAAGAGGAGCCTCACAGCATTGAGATAGACCCAGAAGCTATGACCCAACAGGAAAGGATGAGTAGAATGTTACATACACCACGACAGACACAACCCTTGCCTCGTGGGGGCTCGTTGTTTGAGCATTTTGTAGTAGTTGGACTGCCTGACCCCAATGCTGAGAGACCCGAAATCATTTTTGAATATCCAGCCAGCAACCCGTTTGTTCTTTCTCTTTACCTTCCTTACTCTTCCATGTAACACCCGCCTCATTTTTGCAAATACTTATACCCTGGCTGCACCTTCAGTGTACAGATCCCAGGCTTGGCTGAATTTTGTTTTCCAGCTGGCCCTCAAAAAAAGGTGCTCAAGAAAACGGCCTCTAACAGCAACCTCTTCAAAATCTTCTACAATCAGAGTCACGTCAATCACCCCGAGCGCTCTTATGTCTTCCTACTGACCACCACCGTTAAAGAGCTTCTTTACGGCATTTGCGTTGTTAACATCGAAAGTATTGAAGTAAGATTCTCCCTCCCTTCCCCTCCATCTTACTCTCTCTCTCTCTCTCTCTCTTTATGTTTCGGGGGGTGTTTCGCCTGTCCTCCCTTATTCCTCCCTCCTCGTTCTTTTTTGCTTCACTCGGTCTCTTCTACATCACGCCTGCTGTTTATCTTAACGTTTGATCTCCAGCACAAGCCTTCTTTTATCTTGCCGAAAGAAGGAGAGACAAAGCCAACTGTAGAAGGATTAAGTGCAGTGGCTCCTCGTTGCTACTGCTTTGTGTCCCGCTTTCCTTTCTTCCAGTTACACTTTGATGTGCTCTACGCCATACTTGGTATTATCACCACCACTTTTATTGCATCTTAATGACTACTGTAGTGCTTACCTCTTTAGTTATATTGCTACCCTAGATCTGGAGTACATGAATAATGTTTCTAGAATGGACGGTATAGCGTTCAGTCTCAGCTTGGACAAATTAAAGGAGGACGAGGATGGCAAAGATAAAAAGAAAGATAAAAAGAAAAGGATAATCAAAAAACCAAAAGACTTGAAAATCAAGTCAGAATCAGATGTTTCCGTATCAGGATTTTCAGAGGCTCCTTTTCCTGGAATTCCGTTGCACACAAACACAGCATACCCGCGGCCAGGATCAACTTCCATGGTTCAGTTGCTTAACGAGCCGAACTCTATGGAAGATTCGGTTTTAGGGTCCAGACGACAAAGCCTGCCTTCTCCTCGCAACAGGACTTCATCCAAAGAATCAAGCCCACGATTAACAATCACAAATATTGGTACATTCCTCCCTCTCTCTCTCTCTCTCTCTCTTTCTCTCTCTCTCTCTCTCCCTTCCCTCCCTCCCTCTCCTAGTCTATTCAACTGCTCGTTGCTTCAGATGACGCGCATTCAGCAAGTAGTGTGAATGGCGAAGAGACACAACATCTCCCTTCCCACTCAGTTGACGCTAGTCCAACAGGAGACCAAAGTCCTCATGACGAGCAGCCTCCAGCAAACACTGCAATAGACACGCATCAAAGCAAAATAAGTATTGAGCCAAAAGCAAAGGAAAAGGAAAAGGAAGAACGGGGCAATAATGACGAAGAAGCTAGCGAGAAAAAAGGCAACACAGAGGATCAGTCCTCCAATGTTAGAGATGATGGCGTGAGTATGACAACGCAAACAAAATCTAATGGGGCGGGCTCAACCAGCGAAATAGACAAGACCAAACTTAGTGACAGCAGCACAGAGAAGCACAAGACAAACAAAATAGTGCGGTTGTTGCATACCTACTCGAACCATGACATCCCAAAGCCAAACACCATGATGACACTGCCTGTTTGCAAAGGAATGCGCAGCATCTTCTTCCATCGCCCTGTGTTTAACGCGGAAGAGGAGCTTCTTGCTGAGTGGGGTCTTCCCCTTACCTTTCATCTCCTTTCTACAGACACTCTCCTCGCCTTAATAACAGCTTGCTTATTGGAGCGCAAGGTTATCGTCCACTCTGACAATTTGCGGTTCTTGTCCGCTGTAATGTACGTCCCAGCTCTTTGGCGCGCTCTTTCTCTCTTCCTCTCTCTCTCTCTCTCTCGCCTAACACCCCAAACTCACGCTCTTTCGGAAACCATTCGACACCGTTAGCTTGGCT
Source organism: Balamuthia mandrillaris (assembly GCA_031835245.1). Lineage (NCBI taxonomy): Eukaryota > Discosea > Longamoebia > Balamuthiidae > Balamuthia > Balamuthia mandrillaris. The sequence goes on from JAVKOQ010000260.1 coordinate 27,270, forward strand.
GTATCTCCGCTAATTCGGCCATTTGTGTATCAATCGGTAATGATCCCTCTGTTGCCACAAACCTTATGGGAATTTGTGGAGGCTCCTGTGCCCTACATATTAGGCATCACAGAGGCTCTTCCTCCTGATAGGTGTCCCAAAGATGCCATCGTTTTTGACCTCAACAATGATAAGATAACCGCTAGAGACATGCCACCACCATTGCCACTGCTTAAAGAATTGTATCCTTTCTCTGTCTCTCTATTCCTCCCTTTCTCCTCTAATGCGCAAATTCTTAACCGATGTGCATAGCCGCAAAAAGTTTAAGCCATACCAGAAAGCCATAGCCAAGCACTTCAGCAAAGTGACCAAAGGACCCATACCATACTCTGTAAATAGGGAACAATACGCCGTTTGCAAGAGCGTTTCGCTACTCTTTCAGCAACACTTTTCTTCTTTGTTTAGCTCCTTCCGGAAACACTGCCTTTGCGACCAAACGGACTCAGAAAAACCCATCACAGTGTTTCTGAAGGAGAGTTTCCTCTGTGACCAGCCGCGCCAATGCAGGCCCTTCATGAAACGATTCTTGGAGACCCAAACGTTTTTCCAGTACTGCGACCAGCGCCTCCGCAAGCTTGACAATGATGACTCTCCGGGTTATCAGACCCTTTAAAGTTATAGTTTTCTATTTTTTTCCGCTCTCTTAGTAACAGCTTGTGATCACTTTGTTGTTGCCGTTTGGTATTTCATCTTTAAAATTTTTTCCTTTTGTTTGGGGCATCTGAGATACGTCCCCGGCGGCGAGCGGGAGGGGTGGGTTTCAGTCTTGCTTGGGATGCCAGTTGGTCACAACGTGAGCACATATCGATCAGGTGGCCCCTAATACAGCAAATTCTGGAGTTGCGAGGTAACAGGGGGAGGGTAGCAACCGGCACGTGTGGGCTTGGCTGTCATGGCTACGTCATTTAGGCTTTCCTAAAGGGAGCAAATTCATTGAAATGGGATGGTCTCGGAATATCCGGATCACCTCCTGGCTTTCTTATTCTGTCTCAAAATTTCGGGTGAACTTCAGCCGCCGTTTTCTCTCTTCCCTGCTACTAACCCCGAAGACGGTACAAAAGAAGAGGGGAAGAGGAGGGAGTTACCAGAAGCCACGCCAGCAGTGTGGGGCAACATGTCTACAAATGAACCCCTTCCAGAAGTTGTCGGTTGTTCTCACAGCGACTCTGACAGCTCGCACTCCGGCTCCTCTGAAGAAAGTGAGAGTCTGTTGCAGCTGTATGAGTTCCTCAACAGCAAGTTCTCCCTAGACCCTTTGCTTCAAGTCAAAGAAATAGAACATTTAACATGGGAGAGGCTTGCTCCTGCCCTTGTTGCTCTTTACCTGGACTCTGGCAAAGCGGATCGACTCGTGGCCTCCCTCAAGTCCGCCTTTGTCCTTAAAATACAAGAAACGGGTAACGTTACATTTCTGCAATTCCCTCTCTCTCTCTCTCTCTCTCTCTCTCTCTCTCTCTCTCTCTCTCTCTCTCTCTCTCTCTCTCTCTCTCTCTCTCTCTCTCTCTCTCTCCCTCCCTCTCTCTCTCTACTCTCTATCCCAACGCTTTTGTCTGGCGGTTCTGATTTTCGCAACATCTCTTCTTCTCAAGAAACGGAGAGCTTATTGTTTCGTGATGAGAGCCCGGTTATAAGCCTCTTCATGGCGCATACGCGTGCTGTTGCCTCAGACCTTCTGGTGGAACTGAACTCTGTCATCGAGGAACTTGCACAGGAGCCTCTTCCCACGGAGGTGGACCCCCTTAGGCTTGCGGAGGGAGATAACGCTCAACTAAATCAACAAAACCTTTTACTTTTGTCCAACCGGTTTCTTCAGGCTATCCTTTCCGCTTCGGACCGAACTCCGCGGTGAGTCCTACCAACCATTGAGAAGAGCAACAAAGGGTGAAAGGAGAGAGAGAGAGAGAGAGAGAGAAACGGAAGAAAGACGGAGCATCCAGGGAATGCAAAAGTGAAACTGACTTTCTTCGATATATTGATAGGGCAACAAAAGAGATGCTTAAACAGATTTACGAAACGGCAGAAGATAAGTTTGCAGGAAGCGGGTTCAAGGCGCTTGGCGGACTGCTATTTCTTCGGTTTTTTTGCCCAGCCATCGTCAACGGCCACAAGTGCGCAGCCAAAGGTCAGTTGTTCGTTTGTGTGTTTCCTTAGGATCACCCCAGCGCAAATGCTGGCTGACTTGCTGTGCTCTTGTGTCTACTTTTTAATGATGGCAACAACAGAGAACATGGGGCCTACTTTTAGACGGAGTCTCATTTTAGTGGCAAAGATCTTGCAAGCGTTGGCCAGTCAAGCTAAATTTGAGAAGGAAGCCTACATGTTGCCTTTTACGACTTTTACAGAGGAGAACATACCCCGTGTACATACATTTTTCCTGTCGATGTTAGAGGAAGAGTCAGATCTTCCTCGTTCTAAAACCACCCCTCTAGCCTCATCTTGCCCTTCTCTGCCCCTTCGCGTTTCTTCTTCTGTAGACATCAAATATTCTTCCACCTCCTCCTGGCCACTTCGCTCCAAGCTACAGCCGCTTGCTATCACTACTTTTTACACCACCCCACAACCAGATTCCTACCTCAGGGAACACCTTCTTGCTCTGGCCCAGTGCTTTCAAAAACACTTCGATGCTCTGCGCAAATATTGTCTGAATGAGGAGGCTGCAGATGCTTTGGAACAAATCTTGCTAGATATCATGGAGGAGGAAGAGGAAAGAAAACAGGCGGAAGCGGACAGCGACGAGAGCGACGATGCCAAGCATGCCCGAAAGTCAAAATTGCGAAAAGGGCGTACTTTTAGCATGGAACGCCTACTGGGCATGAAGTTGGAGCCAGACTTTGAAAAGAAAAAACGATCGCTCAAGACAGTGAGCATGGACGACTTGCGTACCGACAAAGCTTCCTTACCTTGCCGTCCTGTAGAGCGTAAGTTCCCTTCCGCTGCTCTCTCTCTATATTTCTTCTCGCTAGAATCAACGCTTCTTTTTATCTTCTATCTCATTCCTTCTCCTCAATTAATTTACACAGACTGGAGCAAAAGTGAAGTTGGATTTTGGCTGGCGTCCATCGGCAAGCCCGAATACGTTTCTTTGTTTAAGAAGCAAGGAATCAATGGATCAAGATTGATGGAGTTGACGGACAAGAACAAGTTAATGGCGTTAGGCGTCAAACATTTGGGCCATCGCAAGCAGATATCCCAAGAAATAGTGGCCCAACTGTCAACCAATGGAGAGGAATTTGTGAACTCGGAGTCGAGTTTTGCTGCAACTATGAGTGTGGAAGAGGATTCCTGGGTTGGGAGGAAGATCATAGAATGGACGACGGATGATGTGCTGCAGTGGATATCCTATCACGAAGACCTCTCTGAATACGGCAAGCTGTTGAAGAAGCATAAAGTGGACGGCAAAGCGCTTACCGAGATTACCATACAGGAGCTTACGGACATCGGAGTAAAGAAGCTGGGTCATAAGAAAAAGCTTCTCAAGTTGGTGAGAGAACGGCAACAAGACCCTGAAGCGGCTCTCTACGAAAAGGAAATCGACATATGGTCCTATGCGGAGGTGGCCGATTGGCTGTACGCTGTTGGGCTGGGACAGTATCACAAGCTATTCCATGCACACCGAGTCACCGGCAAGCTTCTCTTGTTGGTGGAGGAGGCCGATTTAGTGGATGTTGGAATGACTCAACTCGGCCATCGCAAAAAGTTCCTGAAGCATCAACAACTGCTCAAGCAGCGCCTTTCCCATCGGTCTTCTCCGGTTAAGACCAATGCTACCGTGTGACAGAAGCCATCCCTTTTTTTTTTCATTCGCCTATTTTATCACTAATTTTGTCAGTAGAGCATTGCGACGAAGGGATTTTTTTTTTGTTGGGCGTTATATGTACATTTTATGCACCCTGCCTCGCATGTTTTCCTACATAGAAATTTTGTTTTTGTTTTTTTTTTTTGTTTTGTTTTTGCCGACCTCTTCTTTGGTGAGCGGACACCTTCGCGGAATAAAGAATAAATACTATCCCATAATAATGAATGTGTTATAGGTTAATTAATAACTCCTCCCCATTAATAATAATAATAATAATCAAATATTTCATTACAGTTTTTTTTTGGTTTGGTTTCCAAAACCAATTTTTTTTTCGTCCTGGCAACAAGAAGAAATAATAATAATAACGTTAGCGAAGAAGGACAGGCAGCGAAAATGGCGGACAAAGAAGGGTGGCTGACAAAGGAGGGGGGAAAGATTAAAACTTGGAAGAAGCGGTGGTGTGTATTGCAAAACGGCAAATTGGCATACTACGCCAAGAAAGGGGGAGACCTGAAAGGAGAAATACCGATCGCAGAGTTTGGCTCCATCCGCGCGGCCTCCTACAAAGATAAAAAGAATGTATTCAACATAACGTGTTCGGACAGGACTTACCATTTCGTGGCTGAAACACCCGAAGAAATGGCCTCTTGGATCAAAGGTTTATTTGCTGTTCCTTTCTTCTCTCTCTCTCTCTCTCTCTCTCTCTCTATTTTCTGACATGAAAGGAAATAAAAAGCTCTGACGGCGGCCCGCAAGAAAGAACTGGGCATTTCCGACAAAGCTGTGTCGGTGGATGACTTCAAGTCATTGAAAGTTATCGGCAAAGGCAGCTTTGGTAAAGTGGTTCTGGTGGAATACATTCCAACTGGAGATGTCTTCGCTATGAAGATCCTCAACAAAAAAACCATCATCGAACGAAAAGAAGTCAAGAATTGTATTTCTGAAAAGTCCATCCTCACCAAGCTCAACAGCCCTTTCCTGGTCCGACTGTATTATGCATTCCAGACCCCTACCAAGCTCTACTTTGTGCTGGACTACGTGAATGGTGGCGAATTGTTCTTCCACCTGCAAAAGTCGCAGACATTTACCCCTGAAAGGGTTCTCTTTTACTCTGCCGAGATCTTGTTGGGCATTGAGTATCTTCACTCCCAGGGCATTATCTACCGTGACCTTAAGCCCGAAAACTTGCTGGTTTGGTTATCTCCTCTCCTTCCTTCCATTCTTTGCGCTGCTCTCTTCTTCCCTTTCCCCTCGCGGCTCTCTGTTCTCGCTCCTCTCCGCTCGTGCTCCCATTTCTGCTGTGTTAGGGGGGACTAATTCAAGTTCTGTAATGTGGCTGATAATGCAGCTGACGGCAGACGGCCATATCTGCATGACTGATTTCGGCATTTCCAAAGAAGGTTTGATGACGAAGGATGCCCGCACTGCCACCTTCTGTGGTACCCCTGAATACCTTGGTATTTATTTATTTATTTATTTATTTTTTTGCATATTCTATATTTCACCTATTCTATGTGCCTTTGAACATTATTTGTTAACTTTCCTAAAAAACCAACAGCACCTGAGGTTTTGGAAGGAAAGGAATACGGAAAAGAGGTACGCCCCGCCTTACCATCTTTTGCTATCATGTTTTTCTTTGGTTAAAACTGTTGGTGGACCATTTTCTTTGTGGATGTATTGTAGGTAGACTGGTGGAGCTTGGGTACTCTTATGTATGAAATGTTGGTAGGCCTCCCGCCTTTCTTCAGCGAGGACGTTCAAGAAATGTACCAAAAGATCATGACCAAAGAGCTCAAGCTGGAAAAGAAAATACCTAACAATCCCAACGCTGTTGCTCTTATTCGAGGTAATTCCCTTTTCGCTCAAATTGTTTTGGGGGAGACAAGCATAAATTCAGAGAGAGAGAGAGAGAGAGAGAGAGGATAGAGGAGAGAGAGAAGTGGTAAGGGGACTAATAAGCGCATTGCGCAACGCATCCCAATAGCTCTGTTGGAGCGTGAGCCAACCAAGAGATTGTCTTCTGCAGAGGCCATCAAGGCCCACCCCTACTTTGCGAGTGTGGACTGGGAAAAGATGGCGAGGAAAGAAGTGAGGCCGCCCTTCATCCCTCCCGTCAAAAGTGAGCGTGATATAAGTCAAATCGATCCCACGTTCACCCGTGAGAGTGCCGCCCTTTCCATTGGAAGCATGGAGGAGCTAAGCGCCAGCATCCAAGAAAACTTTAGCGGCTTTACCTACGTGGCCGATGAGGAAGGGGCAAAGTAACGTGAGACAAAAAAGCAACTCCTGCTAGCTTTCCTGTGCTCATCCTCATAAATTCCTTTGTTCTTACCCCTTCTATCTGGTTGTTGTTTGTTTGGCTGGCGGAGATGTCTGGATACCGGGTTACCCTCGCCTTGCATTTCGTTGCAATTATGAGAAAGGGTTAAATGGGAGGTTGCGCGGCTCTGCTGTTTCCGTTGTTATTATTATTTTATTGCCAACCACCGAATAATTATCGAATAATAATTAATAAAGCGTAAAAATAAAAGAGGAGGGCCACTTTTTTCTGCCGTTACCCTTCTTTGTTGTTGTTGTTGGAGGGCTGCTGTGCTACCTTTAGCAGGCGCAGCTATCTCACGCAAAATCGCTTGCTGTGGCCAACCCGCACCACCGCTTTTATTACAACAAAAGAACAGAGGCTTTGGGTGGTGGGAGCAGCTGGTAAGCTTGCCTTTCTTTCCCCCAAAACCCAAACTTTGTAAATTGGATACAAGCCAAATAATTATCGAGCGGAGAGGGGGGGCTTTGAATTTTTTTTCTCAGTTTGTTGTTGACCTCCTCCTCCTCCTCCTCCTCCGCCAAAAAACAACAACAACAACAAAAAGCGAAAGCAAAAATAGGAAGGCAGACACGACAACCAAAACAACAAGGAGGAGGAGGCCATTGACTGACAAAATAAAAAAAAAGGAGGTCCGCTCAGTTCCACCAAAGCGCAAACACCTTGCTTGTTGTTGGTGTGCCGCCTGTGGGTTTGGTTTGCGAAACACGAGTGGCCTTTGGGTGGCGGCGGTAACTCCTATCCAAACAAGAGCGGCGAGGTCCTCCCCAACCATAACCTATACCCCGAAACACCAAGAGCAAGATTTTGGTGCCCTGCGTTACTTTAAGGCAAGTCCCTCCCCCTTCTCTCTCTTTTTTTCTCTCCCCTCGATCGTCTGCGCCTTGTGCCTCTTTTATGAGAGGAGGGGCAAGGGAGAGATTTCCAGTATTAACGAGAAAGGGGGGGTTACCCAAACAGGAGCAAGCCGTTCCATGTCTCTCAGGATGGAACGTAAGGACAGCTTTAAGAGCTTGAGCAGCGCGGAGGGTTCCGCGTTGATGCAATTTCAGGAGTTTCTCATCCATGAGTTCCCGTTCTTGGAGGTATTCAAGCGGTCCACGTTGGACGCGGAACAGTTTTGGGACTTTGGAAGTAGCCTCTTGTACATCATGCACAACCACGACGAAGAGCACGCTCTCAAGTTTTTGGAGTCCGCCATCAAGCAAAAAGTGGAGCAGACTGGTACGTTTCCTCATTTGTGTCAACCTTTGTCCCTATGAGGGCTCCTTTTGCAATTGATTTGCGCTTCCCCGCCAGCAAAAGCCTTTTTGTTTGTTTGTTTTTTTTTCGTTCTATCTGAGACTGATTTGGGTCTTTACAGCGGATGAGAGCCTTTTGTTTAGGGATACCAACTTGGTAACGTGCATGATGAGCGAATACATACAAATGGTAGGCGGAAATCTAGTGGTAGATTTGGAAGCCGTCATCGCCAACCTGTTGGACCATCCGGTCTCCACCGAAGTTGACGCGGCTCGCGCTGGCTCGGAGGAGGAAGTCAAGAAAAACCAGGAAAATGTCATAGAGCTCACCGGACACTTTTTGGAGGCCATCATAAGCACCCAAGATCAGATGCCAGGGTTTGTTTGTTTTTTTTTTTACAAAAACAACTTCTTCCCCCTCTTTCCTCCTTTCAACGTGGTAGCCCTTGCGGGGGGTGCCCTAATCGCTTGTGCGTTACGTGCATTCCTCCCTCACAGATCTATTAAGCGCCTCAGTCAATTTTTTTATGCGATGGTGGAAGAGAAATTCTCTGGTTCGGGTTACAAACACTTGGGCGGCTTCCTTTTCCTTCGCTTTTTCTGCCCCATTATCGTTACTCCTGAAGCCTTTGGCTTGTTTGCAGGTTAGTGCTTGTTGACAGTGCGCATGCCGCTTATTTTGTTCGAGTACTAACGATAAACACCGTTGCCAGACCGGGTGGACGAATTAAAGAAAATTAGGCGTAACTTGGTGCTCATTGCCAAAATCATTCAGGGCGTGGTAAACGAAGTAGAGTTTGAAAAAGAGAGTTACATGATTTGTTTCAACGACTTTATTGTGGAGCACATTCCTATTGTACACAAATTTTTCGAGGCCGTGCTGGAGAAAAAGGAGCCGAAGCTCACTTCCACAAAGTCCATCAAAAGGATTGCGTTTGGACTATCCAAGGATAAGGTTAACGTTGCCAGCACGGAGAATGTTAAAGTAGAAGAGATTTTGGAAACGACTTTATTGTCTATATTCCACTTTTTGGATCAGAACTTTACTCAGCTGAAAGAAGGTAAACCTCCATTTTTCCTTCTTTCTTCATTGCTTTTATTCTCATTTACGGATTGGCTAATGCTTTTTCTGGTGAAGGTGGATCCATGAAACCAGAAACCGTAGCCACCTTGCAGACACTTTTGGAAGAGGTCAAAAAAGAGATTGAGGAAGCGAAGGTGGAGGGGGACAAGGCAAAGCGGAAGTTACGGCTCTTGAGCCCTTTCAGCGCCCGAAGGTATCTAGCCAACGCAAAGAAGAGGAAGGGTTCTATCAGCGGCAAGGAGGTTGAAAAAGACAAAGGAAAAGCAAAGGTTGTGAAACGGAAAGGAACACGCTCTTCCTCTATTTCTCTGGATTCGACATTCATCGGGAAGGGTACGCTGGCCTCTCTCCATTTCCTCGTTCTACTATTCTCTCTCTTTTTTTTGTCGTTAGCCGTGTTTCCTCTTTCCTCCCATTCAATGTATATACTCAATGCAAACCGTCAGACATCGAAACTTGGAATATTCAGCAGGTTGAGGAGTGGTTATCATTCTTTGACGACCTAGAAATGTACATTAAAGTATTCAAGAAGAACAAGGTCACCGGCAAAGTTTTATTGGAACATAATGTGGACTCTCTTGCGGATTTGGGTGTAAAGAAGGCTAAACACAGAAAGAAACTGTTTCAACTTATTCTCGAGCGTTCAGAGTCACCTCTCACTAGATTACAAAGCAAAGGTACAGGTTTGCGCACCATAGCTCTCTTTCCTCTCTCTCTCTCTCTCTCTCTCTTGGAAACAATAACATTGATAAATGGTGTAGATATGGGTCAGTGGGACACTCTGGACGTTTGCGAGTGGCTGTACGCCAAAGGCTTCGCGGACCAATGCATGGTCATGCGTGCCAACTGCCTCACCGGGGAGGACATGCTTGCTCTCACCAGCAGTGACCTCTCTGAAATGGGTATTGACGCCACCACCCGCACCAAGTTGATGAACGAGTTGAACAGCCTTACTGGCAAAGCCGGCAAATCTGCATGAGAGCTCCTTGTTTTTGTTTTTGTTTTACTCTATTGTTTTTCTTTTTACAAAAAAAAAAAAACCCGAAGAATCCTTAGCCGGAAAATAAAATGATGAAATCTAAAGGCGGCCACACCTTTAATAAGGTAGAGCAAAAAAAAAGGGGGGTTAGGGTTGCTGATCCAAGGTTAGGGAGGGCTTCCCTCTCAACGCAGAACAACAACAACCCCTCGAAAACCACCACTGCAGCAGCAACTTCACTATCACCAGCAGCAGCAGCAGCAGGAGGAAGAGCGGCGGCCAACAACCACCAAAAAACAATGGAGGCGCTGAAGGCAAGCAAGTACTGGAGTACAGAGGTAGAGCCAGAGGCTGTGATTCCTGGAATACCTACCTTCAACCCGGACACGGTGGGGGAAAGGCCGCTCACCAAGGAAGACTTGCTTGAGAGAATGTCAGTGAGGGACTTGATGGAGGCGCTGGGAAAGCGCCTTCACGAGGTGGTTGTACTACGTGCAACTGACTCAGTGGAAACAGCCCTTAAGGTGATAGTCTTAATGTCACTTAACCATGCAGAAAAGCTCACTGTTGTACTCATGCTAGGTGCTGGCCCACCACAACATTCTTTCTGCCCCTGTTTGGAGCGAGGATCCAAAAGGCTACACTCAAGGTACTCTCTTCTCCCTTCCTTCCTCCCACTCTTCTCTCTCTCTCTCTCTCTCTCTCTCTCTCCCTCTCTCCCTCTGTTTCTTGCTGGTATAGCTCTGACTCGACAAAAGGTTGACTTGCTTTTGTTTTATGTGAATATGCATAGTGGATATATTGGACATAGCCTCTTCAGTGTTCTTGCTGCACGGCGACAAGTACGAGACCATCGTCTCTGGATTTTTTCATCGGCCCATTTTAGAAGTTTGCAGTTAGTATCTCTGCTCTCTCTCTCTCTTTCTCTCTCTCTCTGTGCTCTCTCTGTGCTCTCTCTCTCCTCCGCCTATTTCAAGTATGGTTGATGACAGTGTTTCTGATTGCCTGTTTTTCAATGCTCTACTCCTGGTAGACCTATCGCAGAGAGATCCCATGAAAGTAGTAACTTTGGATTCCAAACTAGGGGAATTGTTATCAGCATTTTCAACGTTTCTACATCGAGTAATAGTGGTGGATGATAGCCAGCCAGAGCTGCACAAGATACTGGCCATCATCAGTCAACGCGATGTGGTGCGCTTCATGACAGAGCACAGTGCTGCTTTTGCCCCATACACGTCAGTGCAGGCGAAGGATCTAATGCAGTCCCAACCTTATCTGGTTTCTTCTGAAGAGCCCACCATTGTTGTCCTCAACAAGTGTCTTAAGCACAAGTACAGCGGCGCTGCCGTCATCGAACCTGCAACTGGCAAACTCGTTTCCAACATATCTATCAGTGATCTAAGGAACATATCGCCTGCCACCTTTCACACTCTTTGGCTGCCGGTTCCTCAATTCCTTGAGAGCGCCCACATCGTTTGTACTTCACCAAACTCTCTCTCTCTCTCTCTCTCTTTCTCTCTCTTCTTTCTCTTTCTCTCTGCACTCCTTTTAGTTTCTCAGGCAAATGAAGTTAAATAGTTGACTTAAATTCTGCAGAAACGGGCAACGAACGTGATAGCACTGGAGAGCACATCAATGGAAGCCATATTGCAAAAGATGGTGGTGGAAAAGGTGCACAGGGTATGGGTTGTTAACGAGGTGAACCACCCGATCGGCGTAATCAGCACCACAGACGTGCTCCGCTTTATGCTCATCTCTGTTTCTGTCATCTCTGATTGATTGAACCACCCGAATGACGATTGTCATCTCTGATTGATTGAACCATCCCTCTAACTGCACGCAGGACTAAATAGAAGACCTATATAACGTCCCTCTAGGTGCACGCAGGAGTAAATAACAGGCCCTACTCTAAACGGCCAGCAAACAACAAGCAGAGAACCTCTTTGGATTTCCACGGGACGACCCGACAAATAAAGGTTACATCAATTATTACATTTGATATAATGATTGCACGTCCTATAGGCAACAAAGAAAAAAGTAGGACCACGACGGGAAGATGGTGTCCCCGTTGTTTGCAAGCGGTGGCCCTCCCAACATAGTGGGATGGCTGGTATGGCTGGCAGAACAAAGGGAAACCTATTCTGGAGAAAGGGGTTGGATTGAGGACAGCCACGGCCTCGTAGCAGCGCCACCAACTCCGTTACGACCGGTAGTAACAGCGCTTGATGAACCCGCTTGGAATGAGGGGCAAGTCATCGCCCTCACCACAGTCACCTACTTCTCTGTTATCCTTTCCATGCTAGGAAGCTTGTTTATCATGTTTTGTTACCTCAAAAATATCCTTCGTCGGACATTCTTCCTGGCGCTAGTGTTCTGGCTTTCACTGGTGGAGTTCCTCAATTCCCTGCAGTGGATAATTTCGTTAAGCCTAATGGGAGTCTCTGAGTGGGTCTGCATCGTCATGGGTCCCATCAAACTCTACTTTTTCCTTTGCAGCTGTCTTTGGATTGTTTTCATTGCTACTGAAATGCTCTATCGTTTCACTCATGCTCAAATCACCAGGTATTCATTCTTTTTTGTTTGTTGTTTTTTGTTTGTTGTTTTGTTTTTGTTTGTGTTTTGTTTGTGTTATCTGGTTCTTGGGCTTTAACTCGTCGCAATGGTTGTTTCATAGGTTTGGAGATTTGACAATCCCGACAAAGTCCCCTGTAAAATTGTGGATGTACTTTATATGTGGTTGGATGTTACCATTACCCTATGCAATATGCTCAATTGTGTGGAAGAGAATGGGGATGGGGTTATACTCGTGGGTGACCACTCTCCTCAGCTTGTGCACTTTGTGTAACTGTTCTAACCCCACTCACGCTTTTATGCAGATGTTGGTTTATATCTGATGCTTACGTGTGGAATTATGTATTTTGGGGAATTGTTATGGCATCAATAGCCTACTGCATTGTCATATATACAGTAGTGCTGGTGCTGCAAGCCCGCAAGCTGCAGCAAACTGGAAACTTTGCCTCGTATGAGAGAAGCAAAGTCAAGATGCTTCGGCTGCGATTAACAGGATACATGCTAGTTTTTATATTGTCATGGGGACCAGAGATTATCCTTAATATTGTGCTTTTAGCCGGAGTACAAAACACTACCGTTACCTTTCCAATGACTCTTGTTTGCAGCTTGTTGTGGCCATTGAGTGGTAATGCTTCTCTCTCTACCTTTTATTTCGTGCTATTTCTCCATCACTTATTGTGTTTTTCCATGTGGCAAACTGGATGCAGGTTTTCTGAATTCTATTGTCTACGGGTGGCATGATACGGTACTTTCATACATCAACCACAAGTTTTGGACCATGCTTCGTTGTTGCTGTTGTTGTTGTCGCTGCCGATGTATGGAAAGGCATTATATCGATAGCAAACGCCAAGAGCAACACTACCACCGTCGTGCGTCTACCACTGATGACGACAGCGCGCTCTTGGAGGATACCTTTTAACAAGGCGAATGTGGATCCAAGCAGTCCAAAGTAAATAAAATGGTGCACACAACTAATGTGTAGGTGCTTCTTATTAAAACAAACGCTACGAAGGAACATCTTGTTTGTCACAAGCTTCTTCATCATCTTCTTCTGAATCTATGGCATCCTGTGAACCAGCATCCTCAAATAGAAACCAATCACTATCCTCGCTTTCATCTTTCAAACCTTGTAGCCAGTAGGGCACAAGGAACGGAGCGTGATTGGCCATAAGGTGCAGTCGTTCTTTAACACAACGGCGGAGAGTGCGTTCCCTTTCCTTCGGTTCCTCGGTGCCAGAGAGCTCTAGTGAAGGGGGTTGGTGATATCTTGTGTAGCCGTCAAAGTGGTTGAATTCAGCCTTCCACTCATCCTTTTCTGAAGGAAGCTCCCAAGGGTCCTCTCTTTGATGCAAACGTAGATGTTGGGTAACTCGTTGGGCAGGCCAATCTTTGCCATAGGGAATGCTAACCACAGGCTTTAAACTCATCAGCACCTCCCGGGTTCGCGGATAGGCCTCACACAACAACAGCAACCGCAAACCAACGGCAGGGTAACAGTCCCTAGTTTCTTCCATGTCATAACCACTATACACCCACTTGAACTGGCGGGAGTAATCTGGTTCCTCCAGCACTCCTTGAGGAATGTCCCACTGTCCTACCCCGAAACGAGGGAAACTGGGCTCTACCACCGCGAAGCCTCGTTTGGAGTACTTGAGTAGTCTTTGCTCGTAGTGAGGACAGCCTCGCACGCCATATATGTCCTTAGTGAAGCCGTGAGATAAGTTCCAACGCCTATTAAAGGCCATCCAAGCGCGAGGTAACGTCCACACATCCCTTCCGTCGTAAGCAACAGCAGTACAATCCAAATCAATACCATGCAGAACCTCCGCTACAGAATGAAATGTTCCCATAAGTTGAATAGGCCAATAGGGATAGTGTCGGAGGAATGTGATGCTCTCTCCAGAGGACACTACCGACACTGGCACGTCTGGAATGGCTGCCACGATGGCTTCATGAATTTCCACCAACTTGCTTGCTAATAGCTCAACGTCAGTGATACCATAGAGACAGAGATCCACATCAGAATCTTCCCCGAACAGTTGGTTGAAGTGCCGTACTAGAGCGTCTTTGCTGTCCGCTGATTCTTTTTCTGCAGTGCCCGCAGTTGGCAGTAAACAGGCCACTACTGCACCTCCCAGGACCAACACGTTATCCCAGTTCAACCCCTCGAGCTGTCCTTGAGAGAACACCCGCATTCGTTGTTGGAAGCTTTCTCGAGATGTTACAATCGAAGGCTCTCCGATGCGCTGCGCCTTACTCGAGTTGCTCTCTGGGAATATTTTATGATTTTTCTCAAAGTTGTCTTCAGCTTCCAAAAGCCACATGCCAGGGGGACTGTCAAAGATAGAGAATACGTCTCCAACATCAACTCTTCCTTTGTACAGCCGACTGAAGTCTTTGCTGGTGATCACCTCTTTCCGTTACCTCTGCGAAGAAAAAACCTAGCTGGTTTTATGTAAACAACGCAAATTCAAAAATATCATTTATATCACGGGGGTGTAGCTCAGTGGTAGAGCGTCCGCTTTGCATGCGGAAGGCCAGGGGATCGATCCCCCTCTCCTCCAATTTTTTTTATTTTTATTTTTTATTTTTTTGTTGTTGTTTTTTTTGTACTTTTTTCTTGGCAACAAAAGTCAGTGGGAAAAAAAGTATTTTCAAAAACTTGAACGACTTTTACTACATTCACAAACAATAAAACTTTGGTGTCTTTCAGCTTAAACAATTATCAACAACAAAACACCAGAAATAAGCTGGAATAAAAGCAAATGCAGGCATCTGTGAGGTTTCTGATGGCGCTTGCCCATTGCCTTGCATACTGGAGGCCAGGTTGTTGTGCTTCTACTTGTTCCGCCAAGAGGTCGCACAGTTTGTTGGTGTGCCTCTCCACGATATCTTGCATAGCTTCGAACATTTGTAACTCAACGAGGCATTGTTGCTTGCTCTTCTTTGTTGTTTCCGTGGTGGTCATTGTTTCACATTGGAGATAATATCCCATTACATAAGACCAAAGCAATAGCTTTCGATTCTGGAGAGAGCTGTGAACTTACTTATGACAAAAGACAAAAGGAAGGGGGAAAGTTATGTACTTGACATATTTGCGCAGCTGCTTTGTGCAGAAACTCAGTCTCTTCAAGTTGAAACAAGGATTGAAGTAGTGTTGCTCTATCTGCGGCTGTTGTTAATAAATGGAAGAAGATAGCTGGAAAGCGAAAAGCACAGAATACCTGAAATACATTTGTACTGATCTTGGGCATTGGCGAGGGCCTTTTGTTGTGCTGTTACGCGATGAAAGTAAAACAGGAACCGTCTTATATCTTCCAAACGCCTACCAAATCCTTCGTTCTGTAGTTGACTCCCGTAGTCGTTACAACCATAACGATCAGAGTTGTCATGTTCTGACCACTTTTTAAATGCAATCATGAGACATGATGGATGAAAAACAAGAACAAAAAACTTACCGATTCTCGACACAACCAGCAAAAGTCATAACCACATCCGTTTGTAGAGGCATTGCAGAGAGTACGCATTGAAATGCTGTTGGTGCAAAGCGATTGGCTGCACTGTGGACACTTGTTGATATTTCTGAGGAGCCAACTCAGTTCTGCTTGAAGGTGCTGCTTGAGCTCTTCCCACTGTTTCACTTGCACACACGTGGCTGGACTGTGGTCTCCAATTCCATAACTACAACACTCAGCACTGTTATTGCGGTTATGTTAATAAGCGGAAATAAAAAATAGAAGGAAAAGAGGAAGAGGAGGAGCGGAGAAGGAAAAGAATGAACCAGAAGCTAAAGCCACAAAGACACTGAACAGGGATATTGTGTCGTTGTGCAGTGAGGCGAATACAACAGCTGCAACCAGGTGCCGGACACCATTTCACTAACGAGTTATCCTCCACGAAAGATTTGATGAGAAATGTACTGTAGGTCTTATAAGCCTCCGGGCTCACTATTTTGGCAAAGGCAGCATCATGGACAGCGTACTCACATTCAGGAGCCATGCATTTGGTCGACAGACAACCTGCTCCCTCTTTGATCTTCAGCTAAATGTTGTTCCTCCATAGCGTTAGCAACAATCAACTTTATGAGAAGACCATAAATCGCAAAAAAAAAAAAAAAAAAGAAAGAAAGAACGGACCTCGAGAAAACTCCTCCAACAAGAAGCGCAGTAACGATGTTCACAGGGCAGAGCGAAGGAGTCGGCTGCCTTGAAGTCATCCATGCAGACTAGACACTCGAACTCGTCTTCTTTGTTCACGATGACAGCCTCTAGGCTTACCGTGGTTATGCCAGCACTGCGACAGACCCCTTTGGAATCTTCTACATAGGCTTCCACCAACCGGTCTTTGTTCCATCTGCCATTCACTCTTAGTATTGTTGCTTGGAAGAAGGCAGAGGAAGAAGCAAGATGCAAGAAGACGACAACAACGAAAAATTGAAGAAGAAGACGCAGCAGAAGGAGCAGAAGAAGAACAACAAGAATATGAACAAGAAGAAAAGAAAGACAAACCCAAACGAGCGTAACAAAGAAACGGCAACCGTGTCATTCGGCAAGTTCAAGCGCTGAACGACATGAGCTATTATCTCACGGTACTGACGCAAGACGTCCTCAGGCCGCAAGGCCTCATAATGCCGCTGCGTAGCAACAAGTTGCGAGCTGCTCCGCTCCACTTCCTTTCGCAAGAGAT
The DNA here is from genome assembly GCA_031835245.1 of Balamuthia mandrillaris. Taxonomy (NCBI): domain Eukaryota; phylum Discosea; order Longamoebia; family Balamuthiidae; genus Balamuthia; species Balamuthia mandrillaris. The sequence goes on from JAVKOQ010000260.1 coordinate 43,986, forward strand.
CGTCCCTTTCTTTCTGTTTCTCTTCCTTCTCTCCACTTTCCTCTTGGTCCATTTTCTCTTTCGTAGAGTTTGCCGTTGTGGGCGTGAGATTCTCTTCTAGGGCAAGAGAAGCGAGAAGAGCCTGCCGCAAGGCCAAGAAGAAGTCGGAGTCGTGACGGTGCTTGTCCACCTTCTTTTGCAGAGGTTCGCCGTTTGTCTTCCGCCATCGCAGCCGCTCTTTGCCTTTGTCTTTTGTCTTCTGCTTCTTTGAGGTCCGCTCTTGCGCTGCCTCTTCCACAGGCGACTCTTTTTTGTCTTCGCTGTTGGAAGAAGAAGAAGAAAAGAAGAAGCAGAAGCAGAAGCAGAAGCAGAAGCAGAAGCAGAAGCAGAAGCAGAAGCAGAAGCAGAAGCAGAAGCAGAAGCAGAAGCAGAAGCAGAAGCAACAGAAGCAGAAGCAAAGCAAAGCAAACAGCAGAAGCAAAGCAAAGCGAAGCAGAAGCAGAAGCAGAAGCAGAAGCAGAAGCAGAAGCAGAAGCAGAAGCAGAAGCAGAAGCAGAAGAACAAGAAGAGGCGATGGGATCTGTCGCAGAGGAGTCACCATGTTCTTTTCGTTGTTCGGTTGCTTTCAGAGCGGCCACTAGAGAGGGCGACATCCACTCCTCCCGAATATTTGAAATGGAGTCGAGGAGGACGGTAGCTTCGTGGCCGGCACGGGAGCCTCCACGCACAACCACCTTTGGGTCTATAGCATCCACCGGAAGCAGTTCCACTTCCTCCTCCTCCGCCGTTCCCGAAGAAAAATAAGAGGGGGAGAAGGGGGAGGAGAGCTCTTTGCCAAACCAACAATTCACCATCTCGGTCAGCGATAGACCATTACGAAGGCCGGAGCTGCAACCACCCGAGCTAGAACCACCACCGGCGCTGCTACCGCCTTGTTCCGCAAGCCAGTCCTCTTGGGGGTGGTTCCATGGCCCGTGTTCTTGTTGTTGCATCTCTCCCTCTCTCCCCTGCCTGCTACTTTTTGGTTGTTGTGGACTAATGTGCTGCTGCTACTCTTTTCTTTTCTCTCTCCTATTTTCCTTCTGATTATTATCGCAATATTTTTTGGATATTTTTTAGATAATCGAGCTGATTTTTTTTGTAGAATTCCAGGAAGTAATTTGGGTCAAGCAAACAACAGAAAAGATCTTTTGGAAGAAGACAAAACGGACGGCACAGCACGAAGAATCGGAATGGAGGAAGCGGAGGCTGGAGGGTGGCTGGAACAAACGCAGAAGCTTTGTTCTATTCAACTGTCTCTGAGTGAGATCCCCCCGCTTGGTGGGTTGGCAGCATTCATCTCGAGGCACGTTCGAACTAACCCCATTTTTTTATGTTGGTCTCTGATCTTTCCCCTCTTATCCGCGCGCGTAGGTTGGTCGCAGAGAACAAAGCTCTAAGAATCAAATGCAGAGAACAAGAGGCTATGCTTGCCCAGTACCGTAAGCAGTACGGCGCACCCACAGAACGGGAAGAGACTCCTTCCTCCAACACAACCCCAAAAGACAGCGAGGAGCTAATGAATGCCACCACGACGCGTAAGCGACAACGAACCTCTTCCTCGTTGCGTCAAGAACGATGTGCTTCTCCAACAAGCTGCTCCATCTCCCAATTGATGCTCCAGTTAGAAGCCAGCGCTTCTCCTATACTTCCCACTGCCACTACCCGCGGACTTCCCAAAACTATCGACACTCCCATCACGAACGATAAGAAAGAGGGAAACTTTGAAGAGGAGAAAGAAGAAGAAGAGGATAATACTGTAACGGGCAACAAACGCTTTGCAGCAAGAAAGCTAAAGTGGGAACAACAACAAACCCAAGCCCCCATGGGAGTCAGCGAGGATTCGGACTCTGATGCAGGAGGAGAAAAAAGAGGAAAACCATGTGAGGAAAGGGAGGACGAGATGGAAGAGCAGCAACGTGTTCGTGTTTCTTCCCCTCAAAAGACGACATCACAACAAAAGGCTTCAGAGAGCGACAGTAGCTTGGACCTTTTCTCTACCTCAAACATTATGGGCAGGCTTGCAGGTAACCATGCTGACGACGGTGTTGGTATTGGTGGCGTAAAAGAGTTGAAAGAGGAAGATAAAGAGAAGCATCACAAGGAGAAAGAGGCCTACGGTCACTATGCTAACGCTCATAAAGCGGCCACTTTCCCTCAGCGCAAGGACATCATGAAACAAATGCGGGATAGGAGAGAGAAGAAGAAAGAGTTGAAAAGAAGCGGGCCTTCTCCTATTGGCAGCGGACCGGTCATAGACGTCGATGCGCTGCCCTCTTTGGAGCTGTTGCCTCCTGCTAATGCAGCAGACACAAATTATGGTGTAACGAAGCATGAACATGATGGTGATGGCGGTAGCGATAACAAGTCATTGGATCCATTCTCTAACTTTGGATTCAGCTCACAAGATGAGATGGAAATTGCTGAAGATGGAGATGGTCAGCAAAAAAAGGCGAAGAAAGGAGAAAGCGAAGAGGAACTTCAACGAAGAAAAAAACAGGAACGAAGAAAGCGGCGCGATCGGCAAAGGAGAACGGAACGGAAAGCGAAGATGAAGGAGGAGAGGGAAGATGAGTATGCTGTCGTGTATATAAACAGTACCAGTGGCAGCAGCGAAGAGGAAAAGGAGAACGCACGATCGTTTGACATTAGGACATTGCGGGTCGCGCCCAACACTACTCCACGCACAAGCCCTACAAATAGTGTGTTATCAACGCCTAAGTCTACTCCCTCCATGACAGCACCTACAACTATTGCAGCAAGGAAGACGCCGCCAAGCGGCAGCGGCAAAGCTAATCCCTTTTTGATGGATGTTCGACCGTTGAAAGAGTTTAGAGAAGGGAAAAAATCACCAGAAGCCGAAACAGAGAGAAGCAACAGTTATGACAAAGGACTTGCCTTCGCTGCTACCACTACTGGGGGAGGAGGAAGAGGAGCTGCTATTTTTATCACTAGTGAAGAGGAGGAAGAGGAAGGAAAAACACTAGAGCCAACGAGAGGTCTGAAGTCTTCGAGCAGAAATGTTCTCAATAGTAGCGGGAGCCGCCACAACACACCCAACTTTGCGCATGTGGCCGTCGTACGCAAGAAAGCGGAGAGGGAACTGCTTCCTGCCCATGAATGCGAGCAATGCAAAAAGGTTCCTGCGTTATAATACTTTACTCTTTCTTTGTTATCTCCTTGCTCGTTAACTGACCATTTCCTCTTTTTTTCCACCAAAAGTGGTATGATGCAATGGCAGAAGCTAAAGGAGGAGAAGACCAACAAGACCGACAACATCGGGTGGATGCATGTTCCCGACACAAGTGCCTGTACGCAGCCCCACCAACCCCTCCTCACTACTGGGACATGGGCTTTCCCGAAGACGACACCCAAGAGAAATGATGATGCGGGGAGGGAGTGCCTCCCTGCAGTGCTTCTGGCTCTTACACGGGACGACGCGATATGAAGCGGGAATTTCCTTCGAATTCTGCCAACCCTCTTGGGAAATTCGGCAGATAAAGAAAGAATGAAGACCGCCAGAGCTTTGGGGAGAAGGAGAAGAAGAAGGACAACAAGAGGCTGGCACTTCCTCACCGGTCGCCGCCACCAACCACCACACACGGGAGAGCTACTGAAAATATAGCTGGAAGGTACGAACCAAATTCCCAACCTCTCCGTTATCTGCGCACCGGGAACTCATTTAGCCGCACCTCTTGGGTGCTTATTGACAGCGTCACGCCTTTGCTTGCCTACACTTTTTATTTCCAACATGAACCCGGTGTTGGTCTATGTGTCAATGATGTTCTGGCACTGGCTTTTCTTCTGGCAGTTCATTGTATATATGTTTGCCGGATGGCTATGGGCGATGGGCTATGGGTGGCTTTTGGTTCTCTTTGTGGTGTACTACCTTACACGGCGGTTCTATTTTGATAGCGACCTGCACATCTCGGTATTTTTTTTCTTTCATTTATGTATCAGCGTTCCCTTCCTTGCCTCTTGTTTGCCCTCTCCCTTATTTTATTTATGCATAGGGGCGTGGCGTGTGGCCGACCTTCATGAAGAGCTGGATGGTCGACTATGCTATCGCTTGGTTCCCTATTCGCTTGGTGCGGACGCAAGGTTTAACCTTCTCTTCTGTTCTCTCTGTTGAAAGACTCAAGGGGCATCATTTCGTCCGTGTAGAGCTGAGCTGGAAGAAACAATATCTTTTTGCAGTGCACCCACATGGAGTAATGCCCTGGTCCATATTTCCTATCGGCAAGTCACGGCAATGGGGGGAACTTTTCCCAGGCATCGTTGTGAGAGGTTTTTTCACCGCTCTTGTCTTCTTGCTCTTCTTCTTCTTGTTCTTCTAGTTCTTCTTCTTCGTCTTCTTGTTCTTCTTCTTCTTCTTCTTCTTCTTCTGTTGCTGCTCCTCCTCTTCGTCTTCGTGAGATGACGTTCTTCTTCCCTGATCATCTTCTCGCCTAATTCTTTGGTTCCGCTTTTTTCTTGCTTCTTGTGCTTGTTTCTGCCTCCTTATGCAGCACTATCGGCAAGCGTAGTGTTTCACATTCCGGTAGTGCGAGAGGCAGCACTATGGACGGGAGCGGTGGACGCCTCTGCTTTCAACGCCAAGAAAGTGTTGAGCAGCGGGTCAAGCCTGGCCGTCATTCCGGGCGGCTCCGCGGAGCTGCTGGAGAGCCAACCGGGGACAAACGTGCTGGTGCTCAAGAACAGAAAGGGCTTCATTCGTCTGGCCCTCCAGTTTGGTTGTGATTTGGTGCCCGTTTACGCCTTTGGGGCAAACGAACTCTATCAACAGGTTAGTCTCTCAATCCTTCATTGTTGGATGTTTGTTGTGAGTAATCTGTGTTTGGTTTGCAGATAAGATGCGGGAAGCAGTGCAGACAGCGTTGGTTGAAAAAGACGCAAATAGCGTTTACGTTTGCATGGGGCCGCTCGTTCTTCAACTTGTTACCGGTGCGTTATTCCTCGTTTCTTGTCGCAAAAGCGTGAACTAAATGCGACAACAGAAAAGGGTGCCGGTGTGGATAGTGGTGGGAAGGCCGTTACCCGTGGAAAAGAAGGAAGATGCCAGCCAGGAGGAGGTCGACCAGCTGCACGAACGGTACCTGAACCATCTGCGGGCGTTGTTCGAGGAGTACAAGGGCAAGTACGGCTACGAAGACGCTCAGCTGACCATCCTGTAAAGAAAAGAAAGGAAAGAACGAAAGCAAAAAAAAAAACAGAAAGCAAAAGAATAAAACAAACAAAAGAGTGGACGAGGGTATTATTCGTCGGAAGTAGAAGAAGAGCGGAAGGGGGAAGCAGCGGAGGGCTGGTCAATTTTAAGTCTGGCGATGTCGTAGCGGGCTGGCCTGTCCCCAGAGAGCAGTCGGAGGAAGGCAGCAGGTGCCCTATTCACACGTTCCTTTGTGTTTTCCCAGCTGAACGGATCTGTTAAATGTTTAAAATTTGAAGCAGTTTAATCGACTGACTGACTGTTGGTTGCATAGAGGAAGTGCTGCTTACCAACGAAAAGAAAGAAGAACAACAAAGATCCACCCAGGAGGCCTGTTGTGACGCGAGGCAGAGGTTGATCTTGAAGGGCGGCAGGCACAGGGTCATAATCAAGAGTGTGGCGGTGGCGGTGGCGGCGAGTCTGCTGAAAGAGGCTCTGGCGTGCCGCTACGCCTTTTTTTGTCCAAACAAAAAAAAACAAAAGAGAAAAGATTAACAAGAACAACAACGTATCACCACCACCCCCTCTTGTCTTTGTCCATAGAAATCCAGTCTTACCTGTGCCGCGGGAAAACGGTCTGCTACACCACCCAACAAGTGTTGCTTGCATCTTTGTTTTAATGCTGCTGCTACGCTGTCCACCTTTTTTGTTTGTTTGTGGTTACTATTTGTTGTCGACAATTCGGTTTGTCGACATATACTACTTGGCCAGCCGCTCCCCCTTTTTTCTTTGTTTCTTTCTCCCTAACAAAAAACAAAAAAGGGGAGAAGGCGGCGTTGGGCCGTTGTTTCGTGTTGGTTTTTTTTTGGGCTGGGATTGGGAGGAGGTCCGTTTTCCCCTTTGCAGTGTGGTGCGAGCAAAAAACCAGAGCCGTTCAACAAGTTGATGGCCTTGCCAAGGAGTTGTGTGGTACCCTGGTTTGGTTGGGCCTGCCTATTCAAAAATAAAACTCCCTCGGCAAGGAGGTCAGCTTGTTGAAACACCGCACAGCGCTTTCCTGTGACAAGCGGGGCAAAGCATACGTGTGTGTACAAGCAACAGCGAGAGGAAAAAAGAAAGCAAAACCTTGGGGTGGTTTTTTTGTCTTACTCTACAAATATAAAGCATGAGAGATTAAACAGCGTGCGTGAAAATATTATCAATTTACAAAGTCACTTTTACAGAGAATGCAGGCTAGATCAACGGCTGTAAATGCAGCTCTAGCAGCCTCCACCCTTGGCTGCCGTATCGCTTAAGAGCGGCATCCAGGTCTTGTTGCTTCTGAATGCTTATCAACTCTGATTGAAGTTTTACCAATCAGTTTTGTGCGTTGCGACGAAAGAAAAGAAAAAGTATAAGAAAGAGTATAACCTCCTTCCTCGTCCTTGTATCTGAGGTTCTTAAACGAGCCACAGGTCTGTTCCAGCACAGAGCGAAGGTTGTTAAGAGTGCCAACGTCCACCTCGCTCAGCCGCACTTGCTCCTCAAAATGCACTTTTAACACCACCTTGTTTTACATACCTCGCTTCAGCTTTGCCATGGTTTCTGGGAGGGATAACGCACCTTTATGAGTTCTCTTTCCACGCTGGTGGACGTTTGATAGAGGCACAGTTTTACGTTCGGCCATTGTTCCGCTTTATAACGAGCAACCACGTCCCGATAGTCCTCCTCCTTCTGCAAGGGCAACTGGTCTCCTTCGCTGTCCTTGAAGTAAACCTCCAGGTGCCTTCCAAAGAGGCCTTCCAGCCGGTGGAGCAGCTGTGCCAAGCTCAACGCGTCTTCCACTTGCACCATTTTTATGTTTGGTCCGAAGTAACACTTCAGCAGCAACTGGTGCAGCACAAATGAGAATCGCAAAAGGAAAGCAGGTTTTGTTTGAGAGACTCACCGCTTGGTCCGCTGCAATGAGGCCCGTTTTCCGGTCTTTGGGAGGAGGTGGAGGCGTGCTCATTCTAACGAAGAGGTTCTTCCTGAACTTTTACAGGTTTACGGGTGTGCTCGTTTTTTGTTGAGGGAGTCCCACCGTTTCTTCTTGCGTGAGAACGAAATATATGGTTTCGTTTATTTTTGGAGAATAAAGAGAAACAGAATGGCACTAATTGGCCGATATTACAGCTGGAATTTTGGACATTGTACCCTTCAGTCATAGTCTATAGACTTCCTTAATGTGGATGGATGCGGTGCCCGGCTCAGAGACTGCACTATGATCGACGCTCTGCTGCCTGCTGTGGATACATTTCATCACACTATAATGAAGGAAGGGAACAGTTGGAAGGCGCTTGGCATAGCCTGCGATGAAGCAGCAAAAGGAGCCGAAACCACTGTGGACTTGGTGCCCAACAAAGGGAGGGCTAGTTATCTTGGTCAGCGAGCTGTTCAAAAGACACCATCATAAGAGGATCTGTCCTCAGCCAGTAGGTCATGGTTACAAAGGTAGTTGGTTATATTGGCAGTTGCCAACATGCACGTGCATGTGCCCTTCCTTGCTTTTCTTGGATTTGCACCCACGTGCGCACTTCCTTCCTTGCTTTTCTTCGATTTGTGCACATGTACACATTTCCTTGCTTTCCCTCGATTTGCACATGCATGCGCACTTCCTTTCTTGCTTTCCTTTGATTTGTGCACACGTGAGCACTTCCTTGCTTTCCCTTGATTTGTGCATGCATGTGCACTTCCTTCCTTGCTTTCCTTTGATTGTGCACTTCCTTGCTCCTTCTGCTTGCACAAATGTGCACTTCCTTTCCTTCCTTTCCTTCTATTTGCATGTGTGTACTTCCTTTCTTGCTTTCCTTTGATTTGTGCATGTGTACACACTTGCTTTCTTCCTTTTATTTTTGCATGCATATGCACTCCCTGTCCTTTTTTCCTTTGATTTGTGTATACATGTGCACTTCCTTCCCATCTCTTCGTTCTATTTGTGCATGTGTGTATACTAATAATGGTAAGTAAGGTAACAGTTCAGCCTTGTTCAACATAATCATTTTTGTCAACCACTGCATGTGCTTCTTTTTATGCTCAATTAATATACTACAACAGGTATTGCTGTCTAGGCAAAGATATTCCTTATTTTGGATATTCAATCACATGTCCATTGGAAGGTTAGCCAAGATATTAGTAGTATACTGTTTATGCTACCAGCATCAAAGGCATTGGCTGAAATAAGTCCTTCAAGTAAAAGAAAAGAAAGAGTAAGATGTGAAAGAGAACAAGACTGTTGAGAATTACTCTCAACATATTTGCTCCATTGCCCCTTTCCCTTCCTTTTCATCCTGTTGGTATCTGTGATGTTGATTAGTTGCCTGCTGCCACATTGCTAGGCTTTTTCCTTTTATTCCATTGCATCCTTCTCTTTTTCTTTTAATTAGTTTTGTTTCTTACCACACTTTTCCCTTTTGTTCCCTTGTTCTTCCTTTATCCTTTAAACCTTTCATTTTAATGAGTTACCAGAACTTCTGCTTCAACTTCTGAACAAATAGGGTCCATGTTATGAATCCCTGTCAAAAAGCATCACAACAAAAGAAAAAATTGAAAAAGCTGAATAAAAAAAAATAGTAGTAATAATTAATTTAAACAAGGTTTGTTTATTATTCTTAACTTTCACTTAATAAAGTTTGATTTTTTAAAAGTATTTTGAAAACATTTGAATTAATTTTCTAGTGGATTGCTTAGCTTTTGGGCTATTCTCTCCCATAACTTTCTACCAGTCCATTGGTTTTCAGCTTTTTGGATGCCAATTCATCTATTTTCATTTGTTGTTAAAGGCCTGAGTATTGGTGTTCAGCAAGGTCCATTGGTTGTGGCATTTTTCATCTCAAATCATAAAAGGCATATTTACCTTATAGGCCTTTGCTTTTTTTGACAAGTTAATTTCCACCCACCTGTTTATCCATGTTCAGCCATTTCCATCCAGGTTCATCTATTTCCCTTCTTGTTCAAGGCTTTGTTATTGGTTTTCAGGTAGGTACCTTGGTTGTGAAGTTTTGCTTCCTAGAAACCAAAAAGCCTACCACTATAGGCAATTCATTCTTTTATTGTATTTCTCTTTTCTTATCAGCAGTTTATCTGTTTTCAGCCATTTCCATCCAAGTTTATCTATTTTCCTTCCTCTTTAAAACCTTACCATTGGTTGTCAGCCAGGTGCATTGATTGCATAATAAACCTTCTAGACATTTCTAGTGTATCACTTAGTATTTTTGGCAATTCTCTCCATAATTTCCCTATCAGTCCATCGGTTTTCAGCCTTTTTGATGCTAGTTCATCTATTTTCATTTGTTGTTAAAGGTCTGAGCATTGGTATTCATCAAGGTTTATTGGTTATGTTGTTTTTCATCTTTGAAATCACTTATTAGGGCTTATTATTTCTTAAGACTGTTAAAACCAAGCAAGTTAGTTTCTAATGGTCCATCTGTTGGCAGCCATTTCCATCCCAGTTCATCTATTTTCCTTCCTGTTCAAGACTTTACCATTGGTTTTCAGGTAGGTACCTTGGTTGTGGAGTTTTGCTTCTTAGAAATCCAAAAATTCCAACTATAGAGAGATAAAGTTTCTTTGTTGTGCTGTGTTTCCTTGTCAGCTCATCTGTTTTCAGCCATTTCCATCCAAGTTTATCTATTTTCCTTTCTCTTCAAGACCTTATCATTGGTTTTCATCCAAGTGCCTTGGTTGCATGATAAACCTTCTGGACTTTTCTAGTGGATTGCTTAGCTTTTTGGTGATTTTAGCCCCTCATTTTTGACTAGTCCACCAAGAACATTAACCCTTGTTCCTATATCTAAGTCAGAGGAGTAATCAATGTAATGGGCATCTGTACCTGTCTGTGTCAATTTTGAGTTGAAAAAAACGCCTAAAACCAATAATTATGTTCTCACTCACAGTGAAATGGTGGGACTTCTTCAGCCTCCTATTCCAAAAAAACGCTTGTTTGGAATGAAAGAGGGGAAAGGAGCACCCCTTAATTATAAAACAGCGTTATAAATAATACAGAGTTCTGTTGGTGCTAAAGTGATAAACAATTTAAAGATAGCAAAAGAGAGAAAGCCAACTACGTGGCAGAAGAGCTCCGTCCTTTGACAAGTGAGTCGCCTTTCTTGCCATTGGTAGCATTCATGCCTCCTTTTTCTTCCTGGTCTGCTATTTCAGACTTACTTTGTCTTAGTTGCTGTTGTGGTTCTGTTTTGTTTTTCTTTTCTTCTTGCACTTCATTATTGTTGCTGGTACAAGCCCTTGCTTCCTTACAAGCTGAGCAGGCCGACACCCGGAGAAGCTGTGCTTCCAACTCTCTCACTCTTTTCCGAAGATTCTCATTCTCCTCCTCCAGTTCGGTGAGACGCTGTCTGCTCATCACCATATCCCTGAAATCGCCCTCGTTGCTGCTGCTAAAGAGGGAGAGGTCCCCCGCGATGACCAGCGATGAGGCATCAGTGGAGGAGGATGTTTGGTTGCGAGGAGAGGATATTACTCCGATGCTTCTTCGGTGGCGCGTTGGCGTCCTTGGCGCCACACCATTGCTTACCTCCTTCACATTTAGCTCTGGCACCCTAGAAAATCGGCATTAAGGGAAGAGGCAGGAAGCGAAGAAGAAGAAGATGAAGAACAACAACAACATCAAGAAGAAGGAGAAGAAAACATAAGAGCGATGAGGTGGGTCAACCAATAAATATACGCAAGAGAAGTGAGGGAGCGCGCAGTACCGGTTGTTATCGTTGAGTTTGTCTTTGAGATTCAACTGGGAGTTGCTCTTCTTGTGCTTGAGATGGTGAGTAGAATCGCTGGCAGCAGCGAATAACTGAGAGCTTTTTCGCTCCATCTTTGAGAACTGACTGGAAGCAAACTTCTTCAGATTGAACTTGCCGCTGGCAGAGAAGGTCTTTCGTTCCGGCGTCTCCGATGCTTCGTCACTGTCGGACTCCAATGCAGGTAACTCACTCATGGAAGCTGAAGTCTGTCCAGAAGTGTTGTTGCCATTGTTATTGTTGTTGGGTGTATCCTCTTTCTTCTTGGCATCATCGCTGTCGTCATCGTTCGACTTGAGCTTCCCTTTAAACTCTTCAAACGAGCCCAGGCTCTGAGAAGGCTGCAAACTTCCACCAGAAGAAGAACTAGAAGAGGAACTTTGTCCTTGATGCCGTTTGGAAAAGGAGGAGACGGCCGGTTGCTTCGAGCCGGAGGAAAGGGCTCTATGGGTAGCTAACTGTCGTATGCTGCTCTCCATGGTTCTTACCCAGGACTCAGCCTCTTTCTTTGTTTTGGCCTCGAAGAGGTGAAAATCGGCCACTCCTTTCTTCTTCTGGCTGACCAAAGCGGAGATGGAAAATAAAGCGTCGGAACGTTGGCCGAGCTCTTGAGCCTTTTTGATGTTGAGCTTGGTGGAAAGGTCTCGAACTGGGTCCACGAGTCTCACCACTAGTTCTTGCAAGTCCAAACGATCGCAGAGCTTGAAGGGCGGCGTCCCGGCTGGCACCTCTTTGGCTTTGTTTAGAATGAGGAGAGTGTCGTTGAGGACGACCAGGTTCACGCATTTGTCTTTGAGCTTGGAGCGAGCGTTCAGGTCCCAATACTTCATCTCGGCTTGACGCACCACCGAACGGTCTCGTTGTGCCAAATTGAGGGCCTATTTTTTGTTTGCTGAGTCTGGAGTGAAAGGGTTTCACCTTCTTTGTTCCTCTCTCTCTCTCTCCCTCTCTCTCTCTCTTCTCTCTCTGCCTCTCCTCTCCTCTTTCTCTTCTTTCTCCTTCTATGTTCTCTGTTCTCTCTCCTCTTCTCCTTCGGGTTTGGTTCGCGGTTTGGTATCGCTTCTCTTCTTTCTTCTCTTGCCTCCTCTCGTTCCTAGGATGCAAACGTACCTCACCACCTTGGATGCTGTTCTCAATCTCAGTGACGTCGGCGACATTCTTTACTTGACGGGTTCGCTCGTTGATGAGATCGACCACTTCCGATATCCTCTCTAACGCTTCTTTCAGGTCCTTATGGTCAGGATGGTCCTCTGGTGTGTTCTTCAATAACTCCTGCGAAACAACCGAAAAAAAACAAGATAAGCTCTTCTCTCCTCTCTGCGTTCGTTACCGAGAACAAAAGCAGAAGAAAAAGAAAGAAACGACAAGCAAGAAGGAAGGTGAACCTTCAGCAAGAGAGGATATTTGCAAATGCGTTGAAGAGGATGGATGAGGAAGCTATGAAGTTCCAATAATCGGCATTGGGGATTCCTAAAGGCTTCGTCCAAGAACTCTTTGAAAGGAGGGTACTTTGTTTTGAGCTTGGTAAGCTCCGTCATGATGATGGGCTGGTTGCTGCAATACACAGCATACAGCTTGAACAAGTCGGACTAATTGCGAGATATTGAGGTTGAGTACAAAAGTTCAAAAGAGCGATAGAGAGAGAATAACTAAAGAAAGGTTGTTGTGTACCCGTTCAACTAAGATGTCTCCAACTCGTTCAACAACTATGTTCTCTTTTTGCCTTCGAAAGAGATCCTACAAGATTAAAGAGATGAGATGTCGATTCGTGTTAAATCTGTTACTCTCTCTCTCTCTCTCTCTCTCTCTCTCTCTCTCTCTCTCGCTCTCTCTTGCCCTCTTTCACCTCTTATCTAGAAGAGTACGTCAAATGTGCGAACCTCCAACAAAGCAGAGTTAACGTCCAACAACGCTTCCACGTTCGAAAAGATCATTGCTTGCTCCATTTTATTGAGGAATTGTCGCTGCCTCACCGGCTTCAAAAATACCTATAACACCGTTACATAAACACGGTTTCCGTATTTAGAAAGGACAAAAAAGCGTGAAACACAAATAACAAGAGAATGAGAAGGAGACCACACGTACGTCAACGAGGATGTGAAGGTCTTGGACGTATTGCTGTTCAGTGGTGATCAACTCAAAGATGACGTCCTGTCGTCTACGTTCTGTAACGCTGATGGTGGCCAACACGTCCGGAGAAACGACATCAGCAAATGTCCTTACTGAGCCATCTTCTTTGTAGTTTCTCATCGCGAATGGCCCCATCGACTTCCTATAGTCTGCTTTCTGCTCTTGTATTGTCATCTTTCTCTGTGTATCCCATTATGTGTTGTAATTGGAGTTTTAACAAACTGCAAAGAAGAAAGAAGAAAGAACAAAGATAGTACCATTGAAGGAGGAAGAGGCGAAGGATCGATAAGAGAGGTGACAGTGTTTCTCCGGAACTGAGAGCCCAAAGACTTGAACGACGTTTTTGTCAAGCGGTGATGGGCATAGTTCATCGGAGTGCCTAGCAAATCGTCTTCTTTTTCGCTTTTGTTCCCTTCAGCTGATTCGGAGGAAGAAGCAGTCTCCTCAGAAGAAACGGCAGCTCCTTTTTCTCCTTCTTCGTTATTTTTATCTTCTTCTTCGTTAGATGACTCCACCTTCTCTTCCTTTGCTAGAATACCATTTCTCTCCTTTTCCTCGTCTACCTTTCGCTTTGCTTCTTCCTCCTCGTTTTCTTTTTCCGGTTTCTCCTCCTCTTCCAGCTGTTCTTCATTGTTATCTTCCTCCTTATCCTTGTCCACAACATTCTCTTCCATTTCTTTTGCTTCTTCTTCTGGTTCTTCTTCGACCTTTGTTGTTGTCGTCGTCGTTGTCTTTGTCTCCTCCTCTTGCTTCTCTTCTTCCTTTTCTTCTCCTTTCTTTTGGGCCAAAGGGTCACCGCAATTCGCCGCCTCCGCTTTCGTACGGTGGGCATTGGGCGTATGTGCAAAGTTGATAAAGTGCTGTGGGTCGATCTCCTGGCACTCCATTCCGTGCTCGCACTCTTTTCTCTCCTCACGGGGAGAAGGTATTCTGTGTTCCACCGCCGGCGCCGCTTCCTCTTTGCCTTTCTTTCCTTTGTGATGCCATTTGGAGGTAACGAGCTTTGGTTTTTTCAGCAGAGCGCCCACTCGCTTCAGGTTGTGTGCTTGTTGCTTCGAGTTCTCCTCTTCTTCCTTTTTGTTGTTAGGGCCTTCCTCATGGTCTTTTTTCTTCTCCGTGTCCTCTTCTTTCTTTTTGGTGGGCTTTGGAGAGTCCTTGTTATGGCTGTTGAGAGCTTTGCTGCGTCGCTTTGCATCGCTCTTTTTCTGTCCTGGCTGGTCGTGGTCGTGGTCGTGGGCGGAGGACTCGTCCTCGGAGGCCGAGACGGCGGAATCATCCGCGAGAGCCTCCTTGTGGTTGCTGCTCTTTCGACCTCCGCGACGAGACATTATGTGCGCTCTCTATATATTGCCCTATAGCTTTTCTGAAAGCTCCTTCCACACGTCGACCCTCCTTTCTCCTCGAGAAAAAGAATAGGTTTTGCTTGCTCCCCCACTCTTATTTTCCTCTTGCCTGAAGCACGCTTTTTTTTTGAACCAACAAGCTTATTCTGGTTGTCGGATTCGTTTTCTTCCTAAGATGACCACTTTAGCGAAATGCTTTTTTTGTTGTAATGCTATTAATTCATTTAAATATATTTAGATTCGTGTCGTCACGATAACATCTCCTGCTATGTCGACATTATTTTTCGCCTACTTGTCTTATCTGTAGTACCAGTGTTGTTGTTGTTGTTGGATCGGTGCGCTGATCCCCCCCTCCTTCCCCGCCCCCCAATGCCGTTTCCAAGTGGGTGCTCATCTGAACGAAACGAAGATGCATGCAGTGGAAAAACAAATAAAAATCAAAACCTTTATTTTAATTATCTGAAAACAGAAGAACTGAGAGAGAGAGCAAAGAAGGGGGATGGGTGGCAAACCTTCCGTAGCATTGTGGAACGGAGAATCTCCTGCATCTCTGAACAAGAAGTGGCAGGACTTTCTCGAACAACAACAAATAGAGCAGTTCGCGACACTGGATAAGGACGATGAGGTTCCAACGTTATTGCACCGATTCGTGGAGCAAACGCTGCGGCAAGGGGGCGATAACTACCATGGCTCGCTACGGCATATCAGCCGCTCTTGGCACCGAGGATGGATGCCATCCTGGTTGTTTGATGACTTGATGTATGTGCAGTGGTATCACATGCATGAGGAGGGCAACGTAGGAGCAGTCATACAAGTGTTTGTGGATGTTGTGCTTCGTTGCACGGATGGGGAAGTAGTTGGCTACACCACTACCAAGTACGTCAATTAAAGAAGGAGAACATGTTCCTAACCAGGCATACCCTATACAAATAAATAGAGAAAAAAAGAACAAGAAACACAAAGAAATAGTAACGTGGTACACTTTCTTTTGGAGGGTGATGGTGATTGCTCCTCCTTCGTCATCAGCAAATCCCATTCGATAACAAAGGCTACATTTCGTTTTTTTCTCTATCTCCGGCAAGTGCCACTGTTGATGGCGAAGGCAATGAAGGCGGGAACAGACTCTTTGTTGCAATCATGCTCAAACGGCTGCTTTCCTGCTGAACCTCTTCAAAACGCGAAAGATGCAGGTAGCCGAGTGTTTATTCTCATTTCTCTGTTTTTTTTTTAATTCTCACACTGCACTCTCGATGCTACTGGCTTGGTGGCAGCTCTCAAAAGCAGGTTTCGATAAATTTATTACAACCAGTGTAATGCATAGTGAGCAAACAAAAATAACTCAGTGAGGTCAACACGCAGCAGCTGCCTAAGGAAGGAGGTCGTCACACTGGTCGGGCCAAGCAGACATGGATGGTTGAAAAGACTCCACGTAGCAATGCATGGAGCCTTCTGACGTGTGAAGAATAGCCCACTCAGGCTCATGGAGGGTGTCACAGGAGGAGGTCAAGTTCACGCCTCCCTGGAGGAGCTGGTTGTGGCCTTCGCAGAGGGAGTCCTCCTCATCCAGGCTGACGGAGGGGGTGATGGAAAGGGTCCAGGTTCCGTTGGAGGTAGAGGCGGAGGTGCCTCCATAGCCCTCCAGGCTGGTCACCCTAGAATTGGGGTCGATGCCACGGAGTTCCAGGCTCCATCCTGAAGGGATGGGTGCCGAGGCGCCATGCACGCGCAGGTCGACAAAGAACTGCTTGTAGTTTAGCCCTTCGAGAGAGTTGTTGTGAAAAACGCCCACGCGGGCACTGCAGACAAGCGGAGGAGTGAGGTTGTCCGCATGGTATCGAGATATGATGGCTGCACCCATGTAACGCATCTGACCACCAGTGAAGCCCTTGGGGATCCACTCGTTTTGGTTCTGTCGCGTTGGATCCCCGTCCAGTTGCTGAATGGCCAGCATCAACGCCTGCACATTAGGAAAGGCAAAGAAGTTCATGCCCTCCCAACCGGTTCCCTCCGGACCGGAGACGGGGCAGATGAGCTGGTCGACCACGCAGGTATCCACTGGCTCTGTTGCCTCGAGCTGATTGTAGTAGTGGTAGGATTGGTTGTGCTTGAGCCCGATGGGGGTGTCTGGAGGAGGGTTGGGCAGGTTGATGCAGCGAGGCTGGGTGGGGCACCGCCCGGTATAGGTTGTCACAAACCGGGCAAGGTTGACGAGGCCCACCCTGCTCTGCTTGCGGCAGATGCGGGAGGCGTTGTCATAGCGCATGCGGTTCCAGTAGACCATGTCCCTATAGCAGCCCTCCAGCAGCGTGGAGTGGTTAGAGAGCTGGCTTCGGTCGATGCCTCCGACACCACATGCCAATTCGTAGTCCTCTCGGCTCTCGAACTCGACCACTATGCTCCTGTTCTTGGCATCATGGGCCACTGCCTCAAAGTCAATGATGTGGCCCCAGGTCAGGTTCTCGGGGGAGATGTTGAAGAAGTTGGCCCAGTACTCGGAGACATCGGGGAACTTGACCGGGTCGATAACCTCCTCCTTGGCGTAGTAGGTGCCGTTGAGGACGGGGATGGCGATTCCGATCAGGGGGTTTTTGTTGCCAATGAAGATGGCTCTCGCGAGGACGGGGGTACGAGAAGGAGAGGCCACAGAGTCCCAGAGGCAGTCAAACTTGCCGCGGTCTTGCTCGGCTTCCAGCGCGAAGACCTTGTAGCCGCCATCGCTGCCGAGCTCGTTGTAGTTTGGGCTGGAGGCAGCATGGGAGGTGGCCAGAAGGCCAGAGAGTACGGCCAAATACACGAGCGTAACTCCGGACATTGGTGGTGTTGGCTTTGCTGTGCGGTGTAGTGTAGTGTAGTGTTGTTGTTGTTGTTCGCCTTTCTATTTATATACCGATGTACCCACAGGAGCAGCGACCGGGAATCCTGTTCGATTCGGTCTCACTCTTTTTGGGCACATTCAGCGCACCAATCATATGACTGCGCGGTATCCAGTGAACTGAGCCAGTTAGTACTTAACGCTTTAAGCGTTGTTTGCCCGTGCTTGGTACGGGACCCGCAAGAAATGACCAAAAAAGAGATGAGAATCTTGGAGATATTTCCTTTCGTTGCCTCTGGTGAATGAGCTCCTCCGGTCAACAACACGAGCCAAACTCCGGACATTACAAAAGATGTTCAAGACACTACCATTTTCTTCTGCCCTGTTTGGTACGGGTGCCAACAGTCATGCTTGCCCTTGGGCGGTAGTATCAGAACATTTACGTTAAGCATGGTATGTCGGGCTTCAGAATTCGAGGCGATCGTAAGACTTGATCAGCGGCCATAAGGAGGGAGAGCAGGCCTTGTTTGAGCGCTACTCCAACTTTACATACCTTTGAAATATAGGAGCTATACGACAGGAGACTTAATGGGACAGCAACCAAAAGATTTCATCCATTCACGTCAAGTTGCTGCATGACGACTTTGAAACAAACTGGTGCTTGTTCGTTTGGCCATAGCCACTTGTTTGACCTTGTTTGTTTGAGAGTGTTATGTTGAGAGAATGGTTCATCCGATTGGATTGATGAGAGGTATCAACTATGAAGAAAGTACAACAGAGAAAACTAACAAAAGAGAGAAAATCGGAGTCGGACTATTCAGAAGAGGCAAGTCCATCTGAACGAGTTACAATCCCTCCAGAGTCCATCAAGACAGCACCAGTGGTAACGGCAGCAGGTCTTTCCTCCAACTTTTCTTTGTCTGCACCTCCATTCGTCACTTTGTTGTTGTCTTGTTGCTCCTTCTGCTCTTGCGTTTGTTGTTGTTTTTGTGATTGTTTTGGTGTTGTTGGTGCCTTTGGTTGTTCTTGTTTTTGAGGAGGCTGTGGAGTGAGTCGCTTCAACAGAGTCACCCAGTCCCTTAGTTCCTTGTTGGTCTCGCAGCTGAGGTAGTACCACCTCTTCTCATCCGTTCTGGTCAGCTTGAAGGTAAGCTCTGGATTCTTGAGCTGAGACGCTTCTGGCCCGAACGAAGCAGGATCATCGCAGAGTATGCAACAAGCGACTGGGATGGTACCTTTTACCTGGAACCGAGTGCTGAGGTCCACGCCAGCAGTGGCAAGCAATGCGGTTGTGGAGACATCCTTTCCACCGCTATCAACGTTGTTGTTGCTGTTGTTGTTGAGGCTGTTCTTGGATCGCATTCTTCTAGAACGACCTCCTGAAGCTGAAGACGAGGATGAAGAAGAGGAAGAAGATGATGATGCGGTAGAAGCAGAAGAGGAACCTACAGATGGAGAAGATGGAGTGGAAGAGGAAGTGGCGACAGTGGTAGAAGAAGAGGACAGAGAGCCTCCTCGCTTGCCTGCTTTCTTTTTGGTGTAGATAATGATGTCGTTGAAGAGAAAGAAGTAACGCATTTGGGCTTTCATTACTTTGTTATACTTAAGCAGAGGGCCTAACTTGTAGAACGTTCTGCCCTCCTTCTCGATACCCTCTGGAAAACCGAGTATGATGGAGGCGAGGGCCGAGATGGTTTGTTGTCGTAAATGAAAGTCCTTTCTTCGTTCCACCACATTTGCCACTTTCTCTAGAGAGGCTAACGTATGCTTCAACTCGGCGTATCCTTCTGTGTTCTCGTCAGTGTGTTTAAATACAGCCTAAAACATTACGTGTGAGAAAGGAAACATAGATAAAGACAAGCCAAGCAAGAGGAGAGTACATGAAGAAGAAGAGGGTATTTGCAAATCCGTTGAACTGGTTTAATGAGATACGCTTTCAGTTGGTCCGCCCGTTCACCACCTTGTGCATCTTGTTCCTACAAAGAGCGCCAATGTGGTTTTGTCAGTATTTTGCGCGCGCTCTCTCTCTCTCTCTCTCCCTCTAGCTCCCTCTTCAATAAGGGATACAAACTTTGAGAAAACTGCTAAGTAGTTGGTTGGTTTCGATGGCTCTCCGTAGAGTCTCTCGCGATAGATGGTAGTTATTACAATACACAGAATACAGACCCACCAGGTCGCTTGTCTGCATTTGTCAGTTGTGAGTATCGGAACAACAAAACAAAGAAAGAGAGAAAGAAAGGATGAAAGACGGAAACAAACGACAAGAAAGAATCGACAAGAAAACCAACGAACCACAGAGTTAAATATATCGGTGATGACCAAACATATGTCGTTTAGAGTAAGAGCTGCCTCGTGTTTCGACTCGATTCGCGCTGTCATCTCGGATAAGATGAAGGAATGTAGCTCCACTAGCTGCTCCATGTTGCCGAATATGTTGGCCACCTCTTGGTCGCCCATCGCTCCCACTTTTTTCAGTGGTTTCACATAGTTCTACCCAACAACGAACAATGGAGACATGCGAAGATGTTAGCACAGTTTAAATAAAGAAATGAGACGAGAACGAGAGCAAAAGAAGGGAAAGAGAGAAAAAGGAGAGAAAGAGAAGAAGAGAAGCTTACCGAAATGCAGTACTGAAGGTCCTTGAGGTAATTCTCTTCTGTGACAAGGATCTCGCGCACGCCATGCATGCGTTGGTCCTTCTCACCACTTCCCATCTTCAAAAAGTCGCGGGCAGTAAATGCCGGCGCAATGGTGTCTCCTCGAACGCTTCGCGGAGTGACGGACCGCATCGAACCTGTTGTTACAGGAGAACCGGAAGCCACTGAGGTTATGGTGGGAGAGACGGAAACCATCGTCTCTCCGCCGCGATACATGAAGGTCCCTCCAACCACACCGCTCTGTCCTCCTGCTCCGTTGAAACGAGTGAGCCGAGGGGCTCTGTGGCTGAGAGAACCAGCCATCGTCTTGGAGAGGGAGGCCATGTCCACTGCCGCAGAGGAAGACAGCATGTGTAGGAGCTCGTTGTTGTTGAGCGGTGGGTTGGCGCTGCTCGGCACAAAGGAAGAGGAGGAAGAGGAGCGCCTATGTTTGAGCAGGGAGGGAGAAGAGGGCGAGGAGGAGGGAGAGTAGGAGGACGCAGTGGGAGAAGAAGAAGTGGAGTATGTGGGGGAAGAAGAAGGACGTTCCAGTTCAGGTGAATAAGGAGGAGTGGTTGGACAAGCCGAAGAAAGCGGCAAAGGAGAGATGGGAGGAACTGCTGGAGAAGGAGTAAAGGAGGAGGAGGAGGAGGAGGAAGAAGAAGAAGAAGAAGAAGAAGTGCTGTTCCTTGCTTTGTCCTCTTCTGTTGGTTTTGAGGAAAGAATGGAGAGAAGAACGGCGTTCGGGACCATCGTACCTCGCGGCATTCGTTTGTGGGGGCTCTGCAAAGAGGCGGATCTTTGCACTGCCTGGGGCCGCTCCCCCTTATTTTGTTGTTTCTCTTTGTTGTCGTTGTTGTTGCTGGCGTCTTCCTCATCGTCGGCCTTCTCACCGGAATTTAGGTTCGGCAAGGAATGTCGCTTCATCTCTTGAGAGGAGAAAGGAAAGAAAGAAAATATAAAAATATAAAGGGGAGGAGGGAGACCGGAAGGATAAAGAAATATTTAAAACAACACAAGGTAGGGTTGGGGGGGATATAGCAGTTATGCGAGCAAAGAGCTCCTCTTTCGTCCAAGTCTTTTTCCGCGGTTAAAATCGCATTACCGATTTTTTTATTATTAATATTTGTGTTTTTTTGTAATGCTATTAATTATTAATAATAATTCAATCTATTGGTAAATTTTATCGTCGTTTATTTCCCGGTCTGCACGAGGGGCTATTCGTCTAATTTCCCTAAAAAGAGAGAACAGGTACTGCTCCAATGGTGCACATTTAATGCACAGATTGTACAGCATCACAATCCTTCCTTGTCCCCTCTAGGGTGGTAATGGTTAGGGTTTCGTTTCAGTTGAAGCCCACAAGCTCGACCTCAAAGATGAGGGTGCTGTTGGGAGGAATCTTTCCTTCCACTCCTTTCTTGCCGTACGCCCACTCCGGTTCGATGGTCAGCTTGGCCTTCTCGCCAACGGACATTTCCATCAAAGCTATTTTTGCAACAAACGTTTTCAGTAAACGCAAAACAGAGAGAGAGAGAGAGAGAGAGAGAAAGGTTTCTACCTTCATCCCAACCACGAATGACTCTGCCCTCTCCAACCTTAAAGGTCAAAACCTTGCCTTTCTTGCCAATGTTAGTGTCAAACACGGTTCCATCCTCGAGCATTCCCTTGTAATAGACCTTCACAGTGTCTCCTTTGCTGGGGAAGCTCCTCTTGTCTCCTTTGCTCAGCGTTATCTTCTTGTAGCCTTTCTTCTCCGGCTCCGCCGCTTTCTTTTCTGTCTGAGCAGCGGAGCTGGAGGAAGAACTGGAGGAGGGAGCAGAGGCCTCCTCCTGTTTCTTTTGTTCCTCTTCCTTCTTCTGAGCAAGGAAGGCTTGCGTGGCTTGGTCGTCCTCCTCGCTGCGGAACTCCTTGGTCTCGAAGAGCTCTTTGTAGGCCAGGTCCAACTTGTCCTTGGTGGCAGCCTTCACCACGTTGGCAGCCTTGCCACGCAGCTTGTGCCTGCCAAGGAACTCGTTGTTGGCGTTTTGCTGCAGGAAATCTACCAGCTGCTTCTTGGTCACGTTGTTCAGCTCCTCGAATTTGAACGGTGGTTCCATTTCTTTCTTGCTGTAAACGTTTCTTCCGTCGGCCTTCTTCCTTCCTTCCTTCCTTCCTAACAGCCAAAAGGAATCACTTTCAGTTCTTTTTTCTTTCTTCTTTTTTGTCATTGTTGTCGACAAAGATTTCAAAGAATTCCAAGAATGACAATAGTTGTCGATAATATTATTGTTATTTGGAGAATAAATTGTTATCTGCTGATAATATTTTGTTATTTGGAGAATAAATTGCAATCCTCGGATTTGATGGAGAGGAGAGGGCTCTCGTAGAAGGCCTCCCGTTCCTGGGAGAGGGAGTGAAGCTGCTTCTCGCTGCGGCAGAGGTTGATCTGTCGCGACAAGAGCTGGTGAATCTGTGGCACTGGACAGAGATTAAAGGGCACCTTCTGGTATTCTCGCAAGGGAAAGAGGACTTCGCAGTACAGCTGACGCTTTGCGAAGTTGATGAGACCCTCAAAGTTGTCCGAGTGAAAACTGTTTAGCCGTGAGATTGTGGATACGACCATTGCTCTGTTGAGGGAAAAAAAAATAGAAAATGGAGAAAAGAAAGTAAGTAGTCCGTGAGTGAACCAAAAGAGCAGCAAAGAGAGGTTACATGGGAGGAATGGCTGGTGGAGCGGGGTTGCAAAGCATTTGATGGCAAATGTCTTTTGCTGCTTCGGCTACAGCGAGCAATTCTTTCTGTTCTTTGATGGCGGAGCTCCAGCGCTTCTTCTTCAGCTCGTCGTTTGTATCATACAGACGAGCAAGTGCACTGCTCTATAATAAAATGTTTGGTTTGAGTTTTGAAAACAAACAATTAACAACAACGACAAAGACAAACCTGTAACGCCCCAACAATACTGATCATGCCGTTATAATTGGACAAGTGTTTGAGATGCTGTCAAAAGAGCAGTAATAAGGTCAGATCCATCTTCTAAATTATGTAAACAAAAGTATAAGAGAGCATTAACTGATGCTATAGTAATGAAGCGAGCCTTCATTTTAGCTCTACCCTTCGCGTCTTCCTCTTCCAGGATCGTGGCAATAGCCCACAACGACACCTTATTCGAAAAGGCAATGTGCTCCTGTACAGTAGGTTGATTCTTTGGACTTATGAATTCATAAGTCTTTGTTTGTTTGATTAGAAACACAACTAGGTGGAATGAAGAGAAGAGAGAAAAGAGAACCTTGACTCTGGAAAAGATTTCAAATTCGATGAGAGTGAGCTGACGAGCTATTTCTTCCTCTCCTATGTCGCAGAAGCTGAGCCTGGGTGAGGTAATGTCCACACTTTTGATTTTTGGTTTCGGAGGAGGAGTCGTTGGGGCAGATGTCGTATCTGACCGTTCAGAGGCGTTGTTGGAGTTTTTCCTTCTGCCCACTTTGGACGTATTTCCCGTTCTATTTATCTGTAATGATTCTATTAAAAGCGTTGCATAAAGCAAAAAACATAAACAAGATTAAAGCAAACAGTACCAGGTTGTATAAACATGTCTTGAGGATGTTGGCTAGCGTATCTCGCTTGTCTGGAATGAGCTTCCCTTTGATGAAACATATTAGGTAGTGCAATAGTCCGCCACTGCGCAACATATCCTCAAAGTACTCGTTCATCCACATTCTCAACACGTTGCATATGCGAAACTGCAACCTTGTGTCTGACTTCTCTCCGTTTCTGCTTGATCTCCGCTTTTCTTGAGATATGGAAGCAATAGTGCCGCTGGAAAGTGCAGAAGAAGAATGAGAAGAAGATGAGGGTACATGGCTAGATGCAACGAAGCGCTTGTGGTCTCGTTCTGCGCGATGATAAAGAGAGAGGAGCATCCCTAACAGTATCTTTGGCGTTGTAAAAGTACGATACGTCGTAAAGAATACTGGCAAATACGTCTCTGCATGTATTCCAGAAGCGTAAACAAGCAGAAAGAAGACAGAAAGAAAAGAATAAACACAAGAAGAATACAACAACCCGACGACAAGGAATAAAGAATAAAGTACCAGGAGGCTTGTCGGCCACCAACCGCTCAACCAGAATATCCAAAGAGCCAGAACGGATCTCCTTCTCGTCGGCAAAGATAGTGGCCCCAATGGCCACTTTTTTCTGCCGTGCGTGTCGTCCATCGATCACATCGAACAATCCTTCTCTCTCATCTTCACCAATTTGTTCTTCCCTCTTCTCCCTCCTCCTCCTCTGTTTCTTCTTCATCATCCTCTTCCTCCTCTTCGTCGTCGTCATCCTCCTCCTCTTCGTCTTTGTGACAATCAATATGACCATTCTCTCCACCGCCCTCTTCCTCCTCTTCTGTTACTTCCTCCTCTTCATCGCCTTCTGCTTCCTCCCCTCCAGTCTGGGCTGCCAAACAAGTTGGCAGTTCTCCTGCTTCTGCCTCTGCCTTTGCCCTGGCCTGCTCTTCCGCTGTGCAACGTTGTCTGCTTCCCTCCACCACAAGAGTTGGCATCAGTCCCTCTCTTCTCTCGCCCCCAAGAAGTGCTTCCGAGTGTTTCTCCTTCTCCCTCTCTGCTTCTTCCAGTACTTTACTGCTCTTCTTTTTTGTTCTTCTTCTGCGCCTAGTAGCATGGCCGTTGTTGTTGCTCTTTCCACTCCGAAGCAACCGCCGGACCAGGCGCATGGAGTGGGAGTGAAGGAGCCTCCACAGGCCGACGTCGTTGGCGATCACGTTCCAGGAGCGACAGACCATGCTGGCGTTGATGACCGAGAAGGCGTCCAGAAAGGTGAATAGGTAGAGGCAGACCTCATAGGGCAGGCAGTTCATCGGGTTCATCATGTCCAACAGGTTCAACTGACACTCCCCGATGGCCTTCAACAGGGTCCGTTTGTAGGTGCCGTTGCTGCCTTGGGTCACCGCCCACAGCTCCTTGTCCATTCGTTCTTCTTCTTCTTTCTCTTTCTTTTGTTGCTTTATTTCATGACGACACGGAAAATTTCTCACTGATGTCCATGACGACACGAACATAACCTCGTAATCCGTGTCGTCGTGGAGAAGAGGGTGCAATGCGGAAGGCTGGCTGCACCGCGATGCAGGCTTCCCGCGGCAGAGTTCGACGCGGTGAACGCACCACCCAAGCCAGGAAGAAACGAGCGCACCAGGGTGGCGACAAGGACGAGCAGCCAAGCAAACAAGAAACACGAGCAAAATTGAGACAGAAAAAACCAAAGCCGACAATACCTCATGCTTCTTGTTCTTGTTCTTCTTGTTCTTCTTCTTCTTCTTCTTCTTCTTCTTCTTCTTCTTCTTCTTCTTCTTCTTCTTCTTCTTCTTTTTCTTCTTCTTGTTCTTCTTCGCACACAACAACGGCTACGTCAAGGGCTGAGTTCGAGGAGAGTTCCTGCTGGGTGGAAGAACAGTTACCCGATGAACTTTTGTGCTTTATATTGGAGACCCTACCTCGTGACAACGTTGCCCCAGCGGCCAGAACCTGCCGCAGATGGTTTGCTTGTAGCCCTGTTCACCTCCGCCACAAGCTCTCCCTTCGGTGGGCATGCTCCTCCCTTTCCGCATTGCAATGGGCTCGCCTTCAAGAGCAATGTCCATGGAACGGCGACATCTGCCAGTTGGCTGCTAAGGAAGGGTGCTTGGAGGCTTTGAAGTGGGCACGAGTGAACGAATGTCCCTGGGACGAGGAAACTTGCAAGTGGGCAGCTGCCAAGGGTCACTTGGAGGTGCTGCAATGGGCCAGAGAGAACGGATGTCCTTGGGACTTGTGGACCTGTGCCTACGCCGCGTCCTGTGGCCATTTGGAGGTGTTACAATGGGCACGGACGAACGGATGCGATTGGAACGACGAGACTTGTGCCTACGCCGCTCGGCATGGCCATTTGGAGGCACTCCAATGGGCGAGAGCGCATGGCTGCCTTTGGAGCGCATGGGTCTGCGCCTGCGCTGCAGAGGGTGGACATCTGGAGATATTGCAATGGCTTAGAGATAACGGGTGTGATTGGGATGAGTGGACCTGCACTTCGGCGGCTGGCCAGGGACATTTGGAGGTGCTGCAGTGGTCAAGGGAGTACGGATGTCACTGGAACGAACATGTCTGCTCCTCAGCTGCCAGGAGCGGCCATCTGCAGGTGTTGAAGTGGGCGAGAGCGAATGGGTGTCCTTGGGATGTGGATGTTTGTGTAAAAGTAGCCAGGTTGAACGGCCACGACGAAGTGGTAAAGTGGGTGGGCGAACACAGGCGTCAATCCTGAACATGCGTGAAGAGATAAGGAGGTTCTGACGAAGGACCCCTTAAACGCACGATACAAAGGCAGATGGGTCGTGCGTTTGCTGTGACAGGCAATGCCCCAAGGTATTTTCAAAAAGAAAAAGGATGTCCTTGGAGCGGAATCCATGGCGTGTGTACACGGCCGTTTGGTGCTGTTGCCAGTGGGCGAGAGAGAGAGCAACGGGCAAAGGGGCGTCTGTTGAACGAGCCTCGCGCGACTTTGTTGCGACTTCTTGGAGGGCGAAGAGGCAAAAACTCGTCATGTCGTCACGAGCACTGAGGCAAAGCAAAATGCAAGCCCACCAAGCAATGAACAACCAAGACAACAAGAAGCAAGAGAGGGAGAGGGTTGTGTCGGCGCAAGGAGTAACGGCACCGCAAGAGAGAGTTTAGCAAACCGCCACAAGCCAACAACAGAATGGATACAACAGAGAATTCGCTGCCCGTGGAAATGATTGAGCACATTCTATCCAAGCTCCCTGCTGGAATGGTGGCCGTGGCCGCAAGAACCTGCAAACGTTGGTACGCTTGTTGTCCCAAAGAAGCGAGGAACTACTTCACCGCCTCAACAGCGTGTTCCTCCGTCGCGCTGTTACAATGGGCATTGCAAAACGGCTACTACTTGGTCCCGCGGACTTGTGCCCTCGCGGCTGCTCAGGGCAACCTGGAGGTGCTGCAATGGGCTCGGGCAAACGGTTGTCGATGGGACCAGCGAACTTGCCACGAAGCAGCTTGGAACGGCCACTTGGAGGTGCTGCAATGGGCTCGTGCAAACGGTTGCCCTTGGGAAGAGAAGACGGTTGGTTGGAACGCAGCTGCCAAAAGCCATTGGGAGATGTTGAGATGGCTGCGCGATGAAGCGGGTTGTTCATTGAACCGCTACACCTTCGGTACTATAGCTGCGTCAGGAAACCTTGCCATGTTACAAGAATGTGTGGAACATCCACACTGCCCTGAGGACTGGAAGCAATACATCTGCAAATCGGCAGCTTCACACGGACGGTTCGAGGTGCTC
This sequence comes from Balamuthia mandrillaris, assembly GCA_031835245.1. NCBI lineage: Eukaryota > Discosea > Longamoebia > Balamuthiidae > Balamuthia > Balamuthia mandrillaris. Next base: position 71,156 of record JAVKOQ010000260.1, read on the forward strand.
AAATGGGCTCGAGAGAACGGCTGCCCGTGGGACGAAAAGACCTGCAGCGGTGCAGCCAGCAACGGACACTTGGAAATGCTGAAGTGGGTTAGCGAGCAAGGCTGTCCTTGGTACGAAGATACCTGCACAGAGGCAGCGAGGAGCGGCCATTTGGAGGTGTTAAAATGGGCTCGGGCCAATGGTTGCCCTTGGGACCACAACACTTGCAGCGCTGCCGCGCAGGCGGGACATTGGGAGGTGTTGAAGTGGGCTCACGAGCAAGGCTGTCCTTGGAACAAAGATACCTGCGCAGAGGCTGTGGTTGGCGGTGGCTTGGAAATGCTCAAGTGGCTCCGCGAGAATGGCTGTCCATGGAATGAAGAAACCTGCGACCAGGCTGCCAGACAGGGCAACTTGGAGATATTGCAATGGGCCAGAGAGCAAGGATGTCCGTGGGATAAGTACACTTTCGAAAATGCTGCCCGCGACTTGGAAGTACTGAAATGGGCGTACAGCAACGGATGCCCTCCCACACTGGAGGCATTTGTATTGGCAGCCAGGAATGACCACTTGGAGATCGTGCAGTGGATGCACGAGACCAACGCCTGCCCAGAGATGAAGCCAAAGTTGTGCGGCGAGGTTGGATCGCTGCGGATGTTGCGCTGGGCTCGCGAGCAAGCAAACCTGCCTTGGTCCAGCGCGACTTGCAAAAGAGCAGCAACCATCGGCGACTTGGCCATGCTGCAGTGGGCGAGAGAGAATGGCTGCGACTGGGACAGCAAGACATGCACTGCCGCTGCAGCTCACGGCCACTTGGAAGTTTTGCGGTGGGCCAGGGAGCACGGATGCCCTTGGGACGAACAGACCGCTGCCCGCGCCGCGGATTATGGGCAGTTTGAAGCGTTGAAGTGGGCCATAGCGCACGGGTGCCCTTGGGACGAGCAAACTTGCGAGGCCGCTGCGAACAGTGAAGACTTGGAGATGCTGAAGTGGGCGGTGGAAAATGGATGTCCTTGGAGCAAAGAGGCATGCCTTGAGTGTTGTGACAACGAGGAGATTCTTGCTTGGATCAACGAACAACCATAACATTAAAAAAAAATAAGAAAGGCTTTTCTTTTTCTTTTTTGAGAGAAAAGGAATGGTTCAGGAAGTAACTTTCTTCTTTCCTTTCTTTCCTGTTTCGGCTTTCCCATTTGCTATTGCTTTGTCGGTTCCTTTCTTTCCCTTCTGGTCCTTGTTGCTTTGTCCATCCATAGCATCGGTATTGCTCTCATTCTGTTCCTCGGTTCCACCCACAACAGACGAAGCAGAAGAAGCAGAGTCGCAGAAGCCGCGTTGAACATAAAACAGGACGTAGGCCGAGTTGGTCTTGATCTCCTCCTCATTTACAATAGAGACCCGGCTGTCATTGAAATGGTACCACTTTCCTGTGTTCACATTCTTTGCAAACGCTGTATAATGACCACCTCCCAAGCCTCCGCTATGATTCTATCAGGGGAAAGGAGAACAAAGCGTGATTAGAAATAGAAAAGCAGAAAAAAAGAAAAATGTAACGTACAGAAACAGCAAAGAGGTCGTATAGCCGTTGTTGCTTGTCGCCAATGACGTGCTTTCCAAGGTCAAGCC
>JAVKOQ010000261.1:0-72573 GCA_031835245.1 Balamuthia mandrillaris
ATGATAGCCATCCTCTTGCTCTTCCTCCGCATAAACGCTCCCTACTGGAATCTCATAGCCAAGCCCCATTTCAATACATTCTTTAAAGTGGCTGCTGTCCTCTCTTTTTGCGAAGATGATGCCAATCACGTCTTCTTCTATAAACAGCTTATACATCAACGAAAGAGAAAAGCAACATAGAAACAACGAGAAGAAGAAGAAGAAGAAGAAGAAAAAGAAAAAGAACAGAACAACAAAGAAGAGAAATAGCAAAAATAGAAGAAGAAAGAAAGAACGAAAGAAATAAACAAACGCAAGAAAGAAAACGAGAATAACAAAAGAGAAACAAAAAACAATAACCTACCAGCTGTATAAATGAAAAAGTATCGAGTGCTATCCACCACGCCGTAGAGGTCGGATGTGTAGGCGGAGATCAGCGCCTCATCACCCCTTTCTGCAGAGTAGGGATAGATGTGCAGTTCGTTGCCATTTAACAGACAAATGGTGGCTTGGTCGTCAAAGTCTGGCCATGCCACCGCCCTGTGGTTGAAGAAACACCCAAATAAGAAAGGCAAACGAGAATAACAAAACAAGAGATAAAAAGAATGGATAAAAGTACCGATCGTAGTCGCAGGAAAGCAAAGTCGAAACAAGATAGACTTCCCACGAAGGGCAGGCATCGCTGTGGCTCAGCAATAACTTTCTTCGAAGCACCTCCTTATCCCCGTTGTTGTTTCGATCGCTTGCTTTCTCCTTCTCCTTCTCCTTTTCCTCCTCTTCCTCAAAGCTGCAAGTGTCGTCGCTGTAGTAATACAGAGGACACTTGCGAGGAGCCTTTGGTGTTTTTGCTTCCTTTGGTGTGCGTGCTTCATCCTCAAAGAGAAGAACATCGTCCAAAGCGATAAGGCTCTGTCCCAGGAAGCAAAGCTTGTTGGTGTCATCGATGAGCCGATCCACATTCTTCTCGTCGCTGTAACGCAGCAATGCAGGACCAAACACGAGGCCTAAGTTGACGGCATTCATACGGTTAAGAGCGTGATGAGCAGCAACCTTGCGCAGCAATAGTAGCAACCGCCTAAGCACTGCTCTGTTGGCGGGTGGCAGGTCTCTCAGTGCCTGTTGTAGCTGCCTCACGTCCATTCGCAGTCGGTTCCCTTTATCTGCTCAGAGAATGAGAAGCCAAGCATTGAGAGAGAGAGAGAGAGAGAGAGAGAGAAGAGGGAGAGAGATGAGAACAGACCAGCCGTAACGCACTCCACTGTGAACAGTTGGTATCGCTCGAACGTGAGGAGCGGTTCCTTCAACTGACGCAGGTAGAGCTTGATCAGGCCGCAGACCGTATGAGCACTGGGACACCGTTTCTTGAGTACCTCTCCAAAGTCCTTTCGTCCGCTGTTTACTTTCTTGCGAAGGTCCTCTATCTCGGTCTTGCTCCCAGGAAGCCGAAAGAGGCCTTCCACCACTAACATTCCTTTTGACGCAAAGAAAGTTGAGAAGAACAAGAAGAAGCAAGAAGAGAAGATGAACGAAAAAGAATAAGAAGAAGAAGCAAAAGAAGAAGAACAAGAAGCAGAAGAAGAAGAAGAAGAAGAAGAAGAAGAAGAACAAGAAGCAGAACAAGAACAAGAAGAAGAACAAGAACAAAAACAAGAACAAGAACAAGAAGAAGAACAAGAACAAGAACAAGAACAAGAACAAGAACAAGAACAAGAAGAAGAAGAACAAGAACAAGAACAAGAACAAGAACAGGAACAAGAAAAGGAATGAGAACTACAACGAGAACTACAAACCTCTTTCTTCTAGATATGAGAAAGCTTGTTCAAGGAAACGAGGAATGCCTGAGCTGTCATCCTGGACGGCCTCCTCGACGGTGCCACCGAAAAACAACGGAGAGGAGCCTTTCCTATGGAACAGTTTTTTGAGCTGCTGTTTGCCGGTCCGCTGCTCCTTTTCTTGGGGCTCTAGAGGTTTGACCTTGACCTTGACCTTGCCGCCGGAGGCAGAGAGCATGCCGCCGATCCCGTCGCCTCCGTCGGAGGGCTCGCTGGAGTCGCTCCCGCTGTTGCCTCTCATGTGCAGGAACGTACGAGTCCAACGCTTCTCCCTCTTGTTGTTGTTGTTGTGCTCTGCGCCCGTGGGACTCAAGGTGGTCTTTTTGTCAGAAGAAGTGGAAGTGGAGGAGGAGGAGCGGTCGCCTTCTTTGCTCTTCTTCTCTTCCATTTCTTGGTCAAGTTTGAGAGAGACGAACTGGGGTTGGTAAACGAAGGAAGCCAAGGACAACGGGATGATTGTCCAGAAATTTATCCGATTAAAATCATATCATTTAGCGAGACAGAATTTGCCCTCTTTCTATTTTTTTCAGCCAAAGGGAGAAGAGAAGCAGAGAAGGAGAGAAGAGAAGAGAGCAGCAGAGAAGAGAGACGGAAGGAAGGAAGGCAAACGAAGAAGTTAAAGATGGAAAAGGGGGAAACGGGGCTAATGTGGAGGAGGGAGAGAGAGTTCCCCAATAACAACATATATTTTGTGAAAAAAAAAAAGCCTGGGGTGGAGTGTAACACCACCATCAACCCGGTCTTCCAACTTGTAAACAACAGAGGCTGATGGCCAAACGGCGATAGAGAGGGGTTGGCTAATGTTGGCCGCACCAGGCTGCTTTCAGCATGCATCGTGCTTCCCCTTTTGCACAGATACCTGCAAAGGAGACAAAAGAGTTATGGGAGAGAGAGCGAGAAGCAAGGAAGAAGAATATTCTCTTCTTTTTCCACTCCACTTCTCTCTTCTCTCTTCTGTTTTCCCACACACAATCGCAAAGGCCGCCAGCAGAGGAAAGGGTTTTTGTACGTCGAGGAAGGCAGGGGAGTGTTCAGCCTGATGCGGCAACTAGGTTAGCCAACCCGTCTCTCCCTGACCCATGGTCATGCAACGGTGTAGCTTTCTGCAATACGGGATGATGGTGGTGAGATCCCACCTCAGGCTTTTTGTGTTTCTTTTTTTTAAAGAGAGTGAGTGAGACAGAGAGACAGAGAGAGAGAGAGAGAGAGAGAGAGTCTTTCTGAGGAAGAGACAAAACGGAAATGGCGAATGCAAACAATTTTAAACAGTAAACTTGAGGCATCGGTTCTCCTCATGGATGCCTTTGCACTTGATACAACAGTAACGCAATCCACACCGCGTGCAAGTATAACTGGACAGATATCTTTTGTTGCAAAACATAAGATTTCTTTAGTTGTCAATAAAGAAAAAAAAGAGAAGAGAAGAGAGATAGAAAGGCGAAAACGAAAAGGAGAGAGAGAGAGAGAGAGAGAGAGAGAGGGAGAGAGTCAGAAGATACCCGCAAACACTACAGAAATGACGAGGAGGGAAGCGAGAAGGAGCAGCGGCGATGGTGAAGTAGGTCGGCACGTGGGGCGGATAGTTCTCGTAGCCGGCATTCTCCAAGACTTTGTTGAAATTCTTGACCAACCGCATCTGCCGTTGGACGTCTCTTTGGGTCGTCTTCTTTTTCTTTTTCTTGGGAGTGTATGTGGCTTCTGTGTTTGTTGCGTTGATGTTAGAGAGGAGGAATAAGGGCAAAAGAGAAGAACAAACGAGAAAAGAAACGGAGAAGCAGAGCAGACACAAAACAAAGAGGAGAGAGGAGAGAAGAGCAAAGCAAAGAACGAAAGTACGAGACCAAGAGAACAAGAAAAGAGCAGGCAATTGAAGAAGGGAGAAGAAAAGAAGGGAGAAGAGAGAAGAGAGAATGGAGCAAAGAACAAATGGGTGACCTAATTCTTCGGTCTCCTCGATGATGGGCGCAGGGGCAACATCAGCCGTTTCAGCGGGTTCCTCAGCAGCGTAGTTATCATGCTCCAGCGACTCCAGCCGCTCCTCCAGCTTTTGCTGGCGAAGCAGGATGGGGTCCCGTTCCTTTATCCGTTGGCTTTGCACTCGCAGCCTGCCTTTTTTAGTTTATCCTTCCCTGCGTCAGTCTTTTGAAAGAGAGAAAAGTAGAGAAAGAAGAGAGAGAGAGAGAACCAGATTGACGGCGTTTGTTTGGCGTGCTACCCACAGAGGAGGATTGTTTTTCTTTCGGTTGATACGCCGCATCATCTATTGTTTTTGTGAATTTTTTAAAACATTACAAACTCACGAAAGAACCATCAAAGAAGAAGGGATAAAGAATAGAGAGAGAGAGAGAGAGAGAGAGAGAGAGAAGAGCAGCACCATCTTTCCTTTTGCTTCCTCTGCTACTTCGTTTCATCTTTTTATATTTTTTTTGTTGTAGATCAGTTAATACGTCACGAATCTTGATCACACTAATTGTCGACATATTTTGTGCGATCAATAATCATTGGAATCCTCTCAATAATTTGAAATATATCGAAAAATGCAAACAATAATTTGGTTGTCGACAACAAAATAACAGAAAGGAAAAGAAAATGGCCGAAGGAGAAGCTGTCTCTTCTCCCACCGTTGTTGTTGTTGCGGCTGCTATGGAGGAGGAGGCGGAGGAGGTGGAACGAGACGGGAAAAAAGAAGAGGAGGAAGAGGAACATAACAACCACCCCCACCACCGCGTGCCGATTTTATTGCATCATCCCCCAAAGCTTTCTTCTTCCGTCGATACCTCTCGTTCCACTCCCGCTTCCTCTCCTTCTCGTTCTTCTTCCTCTTCCTTCTTTGCGAACCGCAACAACAGCAGCAATGGCGATGAAAAGCAACAGCACCAGCAACAACAACAACAACAAGCGCCACCGCCCTACACAGCCGCTCAGGTGCTCGAGTTCATGAAGTTAGATGGCTCCTTTGATAAACTCAGACAAAGCTTTCTTCAATCTTGCGAACATTCGGTACCACTTTTTTTCAATTCTCTTCTGTTCTCTGGCTTTTCTTTTCTCTAAGACCTCCAAAAAAAAAAAAAAACCAAAGGGAGGAGCGGAAGCACTTCGACGGAGAACGAAAGAGCTGATCGAGAGCGGCCCCACTTGGGCGAATGACTTGGCGGCGGCAAAGCAGCAGCCCAACAAAGCCCGCGCTAAACGCACGCTTCATCGCAAACTATTGAGCGAGCTCAAAAAGTTTGTTTTCTCGTCTTCTCGGATCGCGTCTCTTCTGCTCTCATTCTCATCTCTTCTCTCTTCTCTCTTCTCTCTTCTCTCTTCTCCCTTCTCCCTTCTCCCTTCTCCCTTCTCTCTTCTCTCTTCTCTCTTCTCTCTTCTCTCTTCTCTCTTCTCTCTTGCTTCTCTGCTTCTTTAAATTTGTTTTTATCTGACTTTTGTTGTTAACAAAAACAAAGGACAAAACTTGGTGAAGATGTTGATAGAGAAGTGGAGGAGGTGCTCTATCATAGCAAGCACTTTAGCAGCTCCGTAATGGAACACATCGCTGCTGCGGTGGATGCCATGCTCGCAAAGAAGAAGGCAGCAGAGGAGGAGGCCGTTCGTCAAGAGAAGCAAAGACAACTGGAACGCAAGAAACGAGAGGAACAAGAGCAGAAGCGGCGCGAAGAAGAGGAAGATGCTGAAAAGAAAAGACAGGAAGCAGAAGCGAAGAAAAAGCTTCAAGCAGCAGAAGAAAGTGAAGTTGCCCGCAACAAAAGTGAAGCAAGCAACATAGTATCGAATGGGGAAGAAAAGAAGGAACAAATAAAAGAAGAGGAGGAAGAAGAAGAGAAGAAAGTGAAAAGCAATGGCTCGATAACTGTCGAATCGGAGACCTTAACAAAATCGAAGAAAATAGTATTGGAGATAAAAGGCAGTGATGACAGTTCTTTATCCAGTTCAAGTGACCTAGAGAGTTCGGATGACGATTCTTCCTCATTGTCTACGTCTTCGCCCTTACCTTCCTCTTCTCCTCTGACTACTTCCTCTTCCTCTTCTAGCGAGAAGGAAGAAGAAAAAGAGGAGAAAGACGAAGAAGGAGAAGAAGTAGATGTCGTTGCAGTAGAAAAAGCACCACCAAAAAAGAGAAACAACAAACGGAGAATTACCACAAGAAGAAGTTCTGCTGCTGCTGGACGAAAGAGAAGAAGAATCCAACTTGACATTGATGATGAAGACGAGGATGAAGAAGCCAAAAGCGAGGAAGAAGAAAATAGAGGGAAATCAAAGAAGAACTCCAAAAAGAGAGCTACCACGAAGCAGCGTGAAACCGCGACAGTTGGTAAGCGACGTGCACAACGAGGCAAAACACAAATGAAAGAAGAGGAGGAAGAAGAAAAAACGGAGAGCTCGGACGACAAAGAAAGAGAAGAGGAAGAGGAAGAGCAAAAGACGATAAACCGCAGAAGGAGCGGTCGTCAACGAACTCGACGAAAGGCTGCTGTTAGCAGCTTTCCTCACAAGAAGCGCAGCAAGATGCTTCAGAATGAGGAGAACGAAGAAGAACAAGAAGAGGAAAATGATGAGGATGAGGACGAAGTTGACGATGAAAAAGAAGAAAAACTCAGAGCAAAAGCAAGAAAACGGTTTCAACAAGACCATCAAATCAGCTATTCTTCAAGGAGACGTCGTTCTACAACTGCTGCCACTTCTGTTCGTAAAAGCAAACGGCAGCAACGAATTCGCCTTCAACAACAACAGCAGCAGCAACAACAACAACCACTAGGACGACGCCAACGGCGGATGCGATAGATGAGAGAGAGAGAGAGAGAGAGAGAGATTCTACCGGAAGAAAACTAAACGACTTACAGAAAAAAAAAACAAATTACAACAAATAGCTTTTAAAAGGAAGAAGAGAGCGAGAGAGAAAGAAGAAAGGAAAGTGGTCGTTAGAGGCCAAGACAAAAGGTGTAGGTGCTTCGAATGATGTCCGTCATGGAGATGACGCCGATGGGGACCATCGCCGAGTTGACCACCCACACCTGGTGCTTGTGACGACGCGCAGACAACATCTTGAGCATGATCTCAGCCAAGTTGTCCCTGCTATGGCAAGTCAGCGGATGTACCAGCTTTCCGTCCTTCTCTCTTCCTTTCAGATAGTCCAACACCGGCAGAAGAACCTTTTATCAAGAATATCAATTAGCCTGCAAAACGAAGAGCAGATCGCGAACAGAAGAAGAAAGAGACAGAAACGAGGACAGACGGAAAGCACATAGAAATGAGGAAAAGTAAAGACGTCGTACATCCTTGAGAGAATCATTATGAATGCCCTTCAGATCGGAAGTAGAGAGAGTGGTAATGATGCTGTTGTCCTTCTCCGCTTCCACCACTGGCAAAGCCTGCACCTCGTGCATCTTCATCACACGAAAGCCCTCCAAAGCGGTGGCATAGCTAGGCAGCGAGGCGACCCCCTTGCCCCCTCCTAACGGGTTGACGAGGTTCAACTCCTCCACTCGCTTGTGCACCACCTCGCCCAGTTTGCTCTCGTTCTTGCTCAAGAAGCGGATGACGTCCGATTGAGTGAGCAAATAGCATTTGTCTCCCTCGCCTTCCTCGGACTCTACCAGGCATCGGTGCACGCCTTTGTGAAAGTATTCGAGCACCGTGAAGAGGTCCGTGGACTCTGTGCAGTACCAAAGGTCTTCGCTCTCTCTGGAAGTCGCTCCCAGCAACGCACTTGCTTTGAGATCTGTTGGTTGTGTCGGCGTGTGAGACAAAACAAGTAAGAAGTTGAAGAGTGAGGGGGGCATGAAGTGAGGGAGGGAGGTTGCCAAACCGTTGAAGCGAATGGCAGAAAAGTCTTGTTCTTCGAGGCTCAGCTCTTGGTCTTTGAAGTAGGTGGCAAATGCGACGTAAGTCATGATGTCGAACGAACCTTTCGAAAGCAAAAAGGGGATTAGAACGCACATAAGAGAGGATTAGGTACAAGAGAAGTGAAGAGGAGAGAGGACGAGTGATCATACTGATGATGCCAACGTATTTCTTCTTGCCATGCGGTGTTTTCTCGTAGATGGGAACCGAGAGTATGTTGTTCTGAGTGAGCAGCTCCAACACGTTCTCGAGGGTAGCGTCCGAGTCGGCGTCGATGAGCGGCTTGGGGTCGGCGGCGACGAGGTCGCCCACTTTGACCTGCGATAAAAAGTTGCGCACCGTTTCTGGAGTACAAGCCATCGTGTGTGTGTTGTGTTATATATAGCCAAATAAAAGGGTTTTCTCCAAAGGGTTTGTTGTTGTTGTTGTTGTTGTTGTTGTTGTTGTTGTTGTTGTTGTTGTTGTTGTTGTTGTTGTTGTTGTTGTAGGAATGAGAGACAAGTGAAGGAAAGAAGAAGGTTGAAAGAGAGGGAAAAATATATAGACATGAGGGGAACCTTGCGTTTCGGCTTGTCGCTACCGTTTAAAAGTCGATTCATTCGATAGTCATCCAAAATGATATGAGATTTCCTTCGAATTTCAACAGCACGTGATCACCTGATCACGTGCTCAACATTATAAAAATAAACCAGAATTTTGTTTTGTTTGTGCTTTTCGCCCTTCGAAATATGTTTTTTTTGGTTTTGAGGGCGATACCAATAATAAAACCCTACATAAATATCACATCCTTGCATAATAAGCATCACTTTTTCTTTCTCCGCTTCCCTTTTTTCTGCTGATGAAGAAACACAATGAGCTGCGAACAACAAAAAAAAAAAAGAAAAAGAAAAAGAAAAAGAAAAAAAGGAATCAGAAGAAAAAAAGGAAGGGCGACGTACAATCATACGAAGATAGCTCCGCTCCACCTCATCAAACTCCTCCCTCTCTTTGGCGCGCAGCCGCTGCTGCTGCATGAGGGGCAGGGCCAAAGAGGCCAACATCGCTCTCCGCTGATTGTTGACGTGCAGCTGCTCCTTCAGGCGCTGCTGCAACAGCCTTATCTCAGCGCAGATCTCGTCGTCCTCTCTGTTGCGGTAGTCAGCTTCCAGCTTCTTCCGCCGTTTGGCCTCCTTCTCGGCCTGGCGTTTTTCTTTCTCGCGCTCCTTCTCCAACTCTTTCTTGCTCTTCTTTTTGGTTTTGGCTGTTGTGGTAGTTGTTGTGGTAGAAGAGGACGATTTAGAACTCGAAGAAGAGCTGCCACTTGTCTTCTTCTTATCTTTGTCTTTGCTCTTCCTTTTGGATGAAGAAGATGAGGAGGATGAACTGTTTTCCAACTCGGCGGCAAGGCTATCCAGCTCGTCTTCTTCGTTGAGATCGTCCTCATCATCATCCAATAAGCCAATGGAACGAAGCTCATACCGAATGCGATCCTCCAGGGAGAGGTAGGAAGGAAAGGAGTAGGTCTTGGTGGGCGGTTCCTCCAAAGGGATTAAGGGGTTGTCCGTCCAGTTGGTTTGAAAGGAGGTAAAGGAGGGTGGAATGCCGAGATTGTGAGGAAAGTGACTGGCGGTCACAGAAGGAGCAACACCACCGCTACTTGAAGAAGAAGCAACAGAACTTGAGAGTAAGGAAGCCGAAGAAGAAGCAGAAGAAGCGAGAGACTTTTTGGTGGATGTAGTTTTTGCTTTTTTGGCAGGACCCTTGCCACCTTTGCCACCCTTGCTTCCCACTTCCTCCTCCGCTGTCTCTCCGCCTCGAGCAGCAGCTCCTGTTGGACCTGCTAACGGTTGATGCCTGTCCACCATTCCGAGACCGACAGCTCCTCCTTTGTACTTGTTCAAGAAGCTACTTGGATTGCTGAGGAAATCTTCACCGCCTTCACCATCCAAATCTCCTCCTGCTTCTCCCGTGATCGGATGGCCTCCAATTGTAGATTGATACGACGAAGGAAGGCCACCATTGGCAGCAGCAGGGGCAGAAGTGGAGTAGGGAGGAGGAAAGATTACGTTCTCTTCGATAAGGGCGGAGAGAAGACGTGAAGTCAAATCACCACATGCTATTGTGGTACCAGCAGGAGGCATGGCAGAAGGTGGTAACTTCAGTTGGCTGTCCTTCTTGTGAGCTTCTTTCTTTTGGCTGCTCTCCTCTTTGATTGTGGTGGAGTCCTCCCGTTTCCGTTTCTTTGACGTAGTGGATGTTGTTATAGACAATGTAGTTGCAGCTCCTCCTTGTGGGTCTAATGCAGAGAGTTTCTTCAGCCGTCCTGGACCTTTGCCTTTACCTCGTCCCTTGTTCACGCTAGACTTCCGCTTATCAACCTGGAAGTCATCTTCCTCGTCTTCCAAAATAGAGCCTATAACAAGAAGAAAAAGAATTAGCAAAGGCTAGTAGAGACAGAGAGAGAGGGACAGAGAGACAGAGAAGAACAAACCAGCTATATCATCACCTTCAGGAAACGCATAGACATCCATCTCTGATTTCTTAGTTACACCGGTTCGCTCTACCAAGGCATCCTCTTCCTTGGATGAATCGTTGGTCATGCTATCTTCCGAGAAAATATAGTCATCATCCGACGTTTGACTAGCTTTTTTCCTGTTGCGACTGTTGACCGAACTTGCGCGGGCTCTTCCTCTTTGTGCGCCACGCCCACGGGAGGTGGAGGGTTTGGGGCTGCTCCTATCTCCAGCGCGCCCTCCTCGAGGGCTAATATCGAGCCCTTGATATACAGAGTCTTCTTCTTCCCACCGCTGCAGATAGTGCTTGCCAAGGGGTGGTATTTGCCATACTGGATCGTCGGGAGCGTCCACCTGAGTGCATAATCACAGTGAGAAAGAGGAAAACAAGTGAGAAGCTATTTGGGATAGAGAAAAAGAATTTTTAAAAAAAGTACATTTGGAAGCAGGCGATTCAGATCGTTTTCAGTTATTTGAGCAAAGTACGGAGCCATGGACTGCCAAAATTCATGTATAGGCTTTGTTGGCTTTAAAGGGTCATCATCCTCTGAGGAACCTCCATCTTCTTGGGCTGGACGCCCTTTTTTCCTTCGTCCAGGCCTTGTTGCTTTTCCTGTTTTACTTCGCCGATTATTCTGCAATAATATGTGATAATGTCAGACCTCGTTTATCTAAAGGGGGGCGAAAAAAAGCGGAGAGGGAGAGAGAACCTGACGACGTGGTGAAGGAGCTTGTTTGGAGGACGAGTCAGTAGCCCTCGAGTCGGTGGGGCTTCCTGCACCAATGTCTGATCCTCCATGTTCTTGTTTCTTCTCTTCTCTCTCCTCTTCCTTGGCTTCCTTTTCCAGCTTGACAGGATTCAAACGAATGACCGTAGACACCTCCGATGGATTATCCCGACCAGAGGTCATGGATTCCGACACCATTTCCATTTCATCCAAGTCATCTAAGTCGCTCCCGCTGGCGCTGTAGTTATCATCGCTGTCTTTGTTTTTACCTTTTGATTTTCGTTTGTTCATTGTCTTCTTCTCTTTAGCCTTCCGCACGTTGTTTCCACCTTTGTTGATTAGCTTTTTCTTGCCTTCAATGCTCTGTGCACCAGCTTTTGCTGTGTTGGATGAGGTGCCAAGGAGATCAAATTCATCCTCGCTTTCGCTGTAGTATTTCGGAGGGGCTGCAGTGCCGCTTAGTCCGCTCATCAGCAAGTCAAACTTGTACATTTCCTTCCGCCTAGCCGACCGCGTAAGGGCTGGTGTTGTCAGAAGGTGGTCCCCAAAGAGACTCCTTATCTTATCTCTCTCCTCCTTTGTATATACAGTACGCCCCATCGCGGCGTCGTGAGAAGTTCCAGTTAATGTTGCGAAAGCTTCATCTGCCATTCCCCCTATCGAACCCGTGGCTGGTGTTGGTACTGCAGAGACAGCAGAAGATGAAGGCGATGAGATATGTGTGCCACTGCCTAGTGCTGCGTTTGGAATGTTGCTGTTTGAATTGCTCCGTTTACGTTTTCCTTTGCGCGGTTGCTCTGAAGTTAATCCATATCGTGACGTAGTGGTCCCTTCCGCTTCTTCACTACCTCGGTGGAATGCTTCTGCTGGGGGTGGAGATAGAGGGGGCAAGCCTTTATGTACCCGATATTGTTTGTATTCGTCCTCATCTGCAAAAAGGTTTTTAGGTGCGCGAAAAACGAAACTTGGGCCAACAAGAGACACGTACCTGCTACAATTGTAGACGACAGGTGCATTTCATCCCATGCCATCAGCTTTTGAAGCTCTCGCTGAATAGAAGCAAGAAAAACAGCATTGGTTGCGGACAGCTGCACCACCTCCTGCTTCAAAGTTACCAAATCCTCCGTAGGCCAATCTGACATCGGGGCGAGGCCAAATTGAGTCGGCCGGATGGAAGAGGCTTGGTGAATACGTGAGTAGTGAGACTTGCTTGGTAGATCCACGGGCTTCAACAGCAACACAGGTTCGTGTCGTTCATAATTCCAAGGAGCCGGCGAAGCGACGTTAGCACCACTATCCTTGGGAGAGTGGCCACTGCCTGCTGAAGACTCTGTCCGATCCAACGTTATTTTGACTTTGAGATCGGGTTGTGCTTGCTGTTTCTCGATTTCCGTTTCGCCCTCTCCTCTTTCTCTTGTCCGTTCCCGATCCCGGCTTCCTCTGCCCTTTGACCGGTCACGTTCTCGTATTTCCCCCCGCTCCTTGCTGTCTCGTTCTTTGTCCCTCTCTCTTTCTCTTCTATCACGTTCTCGGTCCCTACCATCTCGTTCTCTTTCTCGTTCATTGCTGATTCTTCCACTACGATCTCGGTCTCTGTCCCTGTCCCTGTCCCGCTCTCGAACATCTCGCTCTCGCTCTCGCTCTCGTTCTCGATCCCGTTCTCTTTCCCTCTCTCTGTCCCTGCTGCGCTCCCGTTCTCTTTCTCTGTCCCGCTCCCGTTCTCGTTCTCTCTCCCTATGGTCGCGTTCCCTGTGATCCCTGTCTCTGCTGTTTCTATCTCTGTCTCTATCCCGGCTGTCATGGTCCCTCTCCCTTTCCCTATCTCTGTTGGTTGTTCGTTCACGCTCCCTCTCTCCTCTATCCCTTTCTCCTCGTTCCCTCACTGGTTGCCCATCTTTGTCTGTTTTTCCTAGCTGCTTTAGCACGCTGTTGGTAACTTTGATGGTGAGTTTGACGCCATCACCCTCTTCCGGCACGTCCTCCTCTGTCCGTCCTTCGTCTGGCTGGGCTTTCCCGTTATGTGTCGGTGCTTCTTCCTCGTGTCTTTCTCTTGCACGGGTCGAAGCACTGCTCTTATCTGCAGAGGTGCCAGTGGAGGCAGCACTGGACGGTGGCAACGACGACGAAAGAGGGCTGTAAAGGCGAAACATCGACAATAGTCAGTACAAATTATCGATATTCGATAGGGAGAATAAAATATCGAAAGAGTTTTTGGCGATGGAAAAAGGGGGAAAAAGATGGGATCAACGCACTTTTTTCTTGGCCGTCCTGGTCCCCTTTTCTTCACCACGGGTGTGTCGGGATCGACTTGTGTCTCTGGCTCAACGGTCGTGCTGGAGGTCCCTCGTGTGGTTTTGCCGTTCGCTTTGGTGGCGCGAGCTTTGCGGGAATTTTTCGAGGGTCGCCCAGCTCGACTTTTCATCGTCTTCCCGATTTACTTTTTTTTTTTTTGATTTTGTGAGTGTGAGTAGAGGGAGGAAAAAAAAAAAACAAAACAAACTGCGCACCTTGGGGGGAAAAAAAAAAACAAAGCCAGTTGATCTCCACAGTTGATCAGGGGTAGAAAAAAAAAATCTCTTGGCCTATTTCTTTTTTTTTTCTTTTGTTTGGGGGACGAAGAAAAAAAAATTTTTCAAAGTCCTTGTTCCACGCTCACCCACGGACACGCCCGCTCACTCCCAAGCACGGCACGCCAAAATATGAGCGTAAACCGCCAGCTCCCCCCCCCCAAAACGGACACAAAAAAAAAAAGGAGACAGAAAACGGTAAAAAAAATATTTGGATATCTGACATGATAATCCAAGATATTTTTGAATAGATGACATATCTGTCAATAAACATCGTACAGATTCGATATTTTTCCCTGCCATGAGGAATTTTTTTTTTTCTGCGGGGGGAGAGGACAAAGCGAGTAGAGAGAGAGAGAGAGAGAGAGAGAGAGAGAGAGAAAGAGAAAGAAAAAAAAGAGTTTCTTCTCTCCATTTTCACTCTCTCTTTCTCCTCTCCCTCTCTCGCTCTCTCTCTTCTTCATTCTTCTTGTTCCCTTTCCCTTTTTTTTTTTTCGTTCTTCTTCTTCTTCTCTCTTCCTCGTGAAACATGAAGTTTGGCAAGCAGCTGCAGCACCACATGGTGGTACAATGGGAGGACCAATACATCAGCTACTCCAAGCTGAAAAAGATCTTGAAGCAGATCAGGGCCATCCTCAACGAGGCCGCCGCCGCGCGCAAGGAGGAACGAACCAGCACCACCGAGGAGCTCTCCAAGGACCTGCTGCTCGAAGGGGAGGAGGACAACGACGGAACTACAGACGAGCTCCCTCTTCTCTCGGACTTTCGCCCTTCCCCCGCCGACCTCGACGACGAGGAAGAACAGGAGGTGCTGATGGAGGAAGGAGGGAGAGGAGGCGGGCTGGGTCCCAACTACCTCCCGGCCCACCGACGAGCCAGCAGCAAGTCCCGCACCTGGAGCTACCTCCGCAGGAAAAGCACGGTCATGGTGGAGTCGGCCACGAAGGGGTTGGAGAACGAGTTCTTTGAGGCCCTCCGCGCGGACGTCAAGAAGATCGAGGACTTTTACCTCTCCCAGCTGGCCATCCTGGACGAGAAGCTGGTCAATGCCCAAGCCCAGGCCAAGTACATCATGTTCTTACGAGTAACTCTCTCCTTTCCTCTTCGTTTTTTTCTCTTCTCTCTCTTTTCTTCTTTCTTCCTCGTTCTGTCTTCTTCTTTGCGTCACGTTTTTTTTGTAGGTGGATTTCATTTCATTTAAAACTAGTCTTGTTCCAATGTTCCTATCGTACTATGTATTTCTACTCGAACTTTTCTGATGCGTATTCCAAACAAACGACTACAATAACAACAACCATGCTATCCTAAAACTTCAGCAAGAGAGAAAGAATGGAGATAAGACGGTGGAGAGAGGAGCGTTGGTGGTGAAGAAGGCCCTCGTCAACATATACAGACATCTTATGATGCTGTTTAACTATGTTCAGCTCAATCATACTGGCTTCTTTAAGGTACATTCTCTTTCTCTCTCTTTCTCTTTCTCTCTTTCTCTCTCTCACTCCCCTCTTTCCCCTCTCTTTCAAGTCTGTTCCTCAACACTTTGTTTTCTTATTATTTTTTTTTTGGTTTTCTGCATTTTCGTTTTTTCTTTGGTTGTCAAATAGATACTCAAAAAACATGATAAAATAACGGGACTCAACATGAAAGACACGTTTATGGACATCGTGGAAAACACTGAGTTTTACAACCAACAACGGTTGAAAGAGCTCAGCAAGGAAGCTGAGGTACGTTTCTATTTATTTCGCTCGTTTTCTCCCTTTTCACGCCTTCCCTGTTGTCCTTTCTACATCTTCATCTGGTCTGCGCTTCCGCTTGCCTTCTTACATCATCTTCCTTTTTTTTTTCTCGCTTTCATCTTTTTTCTGCTCTAACATGTTCTGATGCGCAGGAAATGTATGCCCAAGCCTTCACAAACGGAAGCAAAGATAAGGCTAAAGCCATCCTATGGGCACGTCAGCATGACGCTTGGCATTGGAAAACGATGTTGTTGGGTTTGCTCACTGGCATGATCATTCCGCTCCTCTTTTTTATGGCATTGTTTGCTGCTGGCGGAGACTTTGTGCACCAGGTCTCCTCATCTGATTGGAAGGAGATTTTGCCCGTTTATAGGCTCTTTTTCATTCCTATATTGGCTGTGTGGCTTTGGGGCATCAACGTTCTTGTTTGGCATAAGAGCAGGATCAATTACGTGTATATCTTTGGCTTTAAGCCAGGCCATTCGCTTGACGCCAAACAAATCTTTACTGTATGTACCTCTTCTTGTCTCTCATTTATGCTTAATTCTCACGGTGGTACTTTGAAAGTTTGCAGCATTTCTTAGCGTGATATGGTTAACCACGTTTGTGCTTTACCTTGGTACGAGCAACGGTAACTTCACGTTTATCCGTGGCATTCCTGTTCATACTTGGCCGCTGCTGCTCACAATCATCATGAGCAGCATATTTTTTTGCCCGTTCAACATGTTTCACCGGTCAACACGGTGGATCTTGTTCAAGGTCCCTCCCCTCTTTTCCTCTTCCTCTACACCAAGACGCACCAGCCAAAACTCAACTCTTTGATTTCCTCACAACAGACAATTTTCCATGTCATCGCATCTCCGATCGGTCCTCTGCGTTTCTACGATGCATACATTGGAGATGTATTGACGAGTATGGTGAAGACCATCGTAGACTTTCAGTATACTTCATGTTACTATCTTTCTGGCGACTTTACCCTCAATCCTCCAACTCGATGCAAGATGCCGAACAAGTTTGTTGCTCTCTTCTTCTTGTTCTTCTTGTTCTTGTTCTTCTTCTTCTTCTTCTTCTTCTTCTTCTTCTTCTTCTTGGATTATTTTGCTTATTTTGTATTTTAACCCAGATATCTTCCACCGTTTCTTGCTTTCATGCCTTTGTTTTGGCGACTAATGCAATGCTTCAAGCGGTTCGCGCAGACGTGGGACAAGCAACACCTTTTCAATGCCGCCAAATATGGCATCGGCTTTGGTGTAATCCTTTTCTCATCACTGCATGGAGACTATTCTGGTAACGCTCCAGTCTTTCCTCTCGTTCACTTAGTATCGCTAACCACGTATCTTCTCCTATCTATAAAGTGTATTCGGACAACTGGAATGCGTCAAGAGTGTTGTGGGCAGTCCTTTTCGTGGTCAGCACGCTCTACACGTTCAGTTGGGATTATTTGATGGATTGGGGCTTTGGCGAGTGGAAAAACAATCCCCACTTCCCGCTGCGACGCAAGCTCTTCTATCCTACCAAAAAATGGGTCCGTTCGCGTGCTCTCCTTCTCTTCCTCTCTTCTGTTGTAATAGTGACACTCACTGCATTATTCTCGTTACATTGTTGCAGTTTTATTACTACGTTATCATCACAAATTTCTTCTTCAGGTTCTTTTGGACGCTTACTATCAGCGGCTTGCCCTTTTACATTATGAACACAACTCTCTTGGGTTGGATTGCAGCTACCGTTGAGATTGTTCGGTATGTGCATGCCTTGTTTTTTATCTGTCAATCCTTCTGTTTTTCCTTCACTTTCTTCTTCGTCATCCTTTTATTTTTAATCCCGCTTCTTCTCTTTCTTTTCTCTTTTCCCTTCCTAATACTTGTTTCGCAATAACAGTCGTTTTCAATGGAGTATGA
This sequence comes from Balamuthia mandrillaris, assembly GCA_031835245.1. Classification (NCBI taxonomy): domain Eukaryota; phylum Discosea; order Longamoebia; family Balamuthiidae; genus Balamuthia; species Balamuthia mandrillaris. Next base: position 17,071 of record JAVKOQ010000261.1, read on the forward strand.
TTCGAGTGGAATACGAACACATGTGCACCACCCGCAACGTGCTGACCTTCCGCGATACCGACTTCATTCCTCTTCCCTTTGACGACCAGTCCATCGGCCACCACCACTCCTCCTCCTCCGGCCGCAGCTCCGACGACGAGTTCTCCAGAGAGTTTGCGCGCAAGGCTCGTCGTCACCCCCTCACCTCGCACTTCTTCTCCTCCAGCAGCAAAGAGGCCTCCCCGAAGAAGGCCGGTCACATGTCTCTGCGGACCCTATTTTCTTCCCCGTTTGACGCTTCCCGCCGCCGTCGTTCTGGAGAGGTGGACGAAGAGGAAGGAAGCGGGGGCTCGAGCGGAAACTCCTCTTCCTCTTCGGCTCCTTCTCGTTCGCTGTCGGAGGTCAGCAGCACCAGCGAGGATGAGGAGACGAGCGGCCTGCTTGCTAGGCACCATCACTCTGGCCTTATCAACTGACCCTCTCCAATTTTTTTTTTTTGGCTTTTGGCTTTTTTGTTGTTTGCCTTCTTAAAGCTTTGTTGTTATTATTTATTATTCTTTTTTCTTTTTTTTTTCAAAATAAAAAACAAAAAAATAAACAAATTTTAATATCTATGAATAAACAAAGGAGATGGAGAAGAACGTGAGCAAACGGCAGCAGTTGGACCAACGCGTGGCTGGCAGTTGGGAGTACATACGGTGGCGAAGGCGTTTGTGGGGGATGGGCCTGCTTACGGCCGGTCTGTTCGGGGGCTACCTCTATCGCGTGCTGCGGCGGGAGGACCAACCAGTTGCCTCCTCTTCTTCTTTTCCTCCTCTTCCTCCCCCTCCCCCTCCTTCTTCTTCATGGTACGCAGACGTACCAGCCACGCTTCGAAACTTATGGCGAACCATTACCAGCCACCTTGGTCTGCCTCCAACAGCAAAACAAAAAGACAAAAAACAAGACTGAATAATCTGTTTTGTTCGATGGTCTGCCGCTTTCTTCTGATCGACGACACAAACCCAATGTAATGTACAGCATCACTGGCTCCGGTCTCTTCTCTCTCTCCCTCTCCCTCTTAAGCGTTCTTCAAACAAGTTAAAGGAAAAGGAGGAGAAAGGGAACAAAAACGCACATGGACCTGGCCTCACATGTCGGCGCTGGGAGTGGTGCTCTTAGACAAGCCAAAAAATAAAAAGTAAGCCCTTCCACTTGGCCCTTTTTACTGCAGGTCCAGGTGGCGCCACTCTTTACCTCCTCTCCGCCCTGAATTCGTACTGCTGTCCTTAGCGTGTAGGGTGATATCGGTATGGAATCCAGCAGCAGGAAAGGAGCACTCGGTGCATGAGCGCCTCACATGATAAGGTGACAAATGAGGTGTTTCACGAAGCGAAGCGTCATGTAATAAGCTGGTGTGGATCTGAGTTAAGCGATTCGAGCAGTCGATTTTAAACATGGAATGTCGTTCCATATAGAAATATATATATATATATATATCCATTCAACATTCAATGACGGTCATTGACATCGATATCCAGGTTCCTCAGGCTGTTCTATTGGAAGGATATCAATCGACATGGTGGTGCAACCCTCCTTTTTTTGTTTTGCACAACCAGTCAGCAAGACTAGCCATGGAAGCACCTAATACAGGCGGCGCACTCCAGGAAGAGGGATATGCTGCTGAAGCCGACACTCTCAAAGGGAAAGGCAAGAAAACGGTAAAAAACTAGCTTTCTTCTATCGCGTGCTGCGGCGGGAGGACCAACCAGTTGCCTCCTCTTCTTCTTTTCCTCCTCTTCCTCCCCCTCCCCCTCCTTCTTCTTCATGGTACGCAGACGTACCAGCCACGCTTCGAAACTTATGGCGAACCATTACGAGCCACCTTGGTCTGCCTCGGACAGAAAAACAAAAAGACAAAAAACAAGACTGAATAATCTGTTTTGTTCGATGGTCTGCCGCTTTCTTCTGATCGACGACACAAACCCAATGTAATGTACAGCATCAGCACCAGCACCGGCCTCTCCTCTCTCTCTCTCTCTCTCTCTCTCTCTGTGTTTAACTTAAAAACAAAAAGTTTTTTTTCTTCTTCAAACAACAAGTTAAAAAACACCTATAGCTCTGTATAGCATTTGAAAAGGAGAGTAAAGTGGGTAAAAAAAACATACTTTGCACTTAACGAGAAAGGCGAGTCGTTGGCGTTGTTGGTGTTGTTACATCGCGGACAAGCTCTTCTGCAGTTTGGACTCCCTCTGCTTCAAGATCTTGACCAACTTCTTGTCCCCGCTGGATATCTTTCCTTTCTTCTTCGAGTCGGCGCCCTCTCCCTCCAAGCTGGCGATGAGCTGCTGCACCTTGGAGATCTCGCACTCGGTCTCCTCCTTCTTGCCCAAGACGCGATGGTAGTCGAGGCTCAGCTGGAGCTTTCCCTCTCCCGGAGGAGCGCCCTCCACTGCCGCCTCGAAGGAGAACCAGTGCAGCTGCTTGACGCCGCCGCCTTGCTCGCTGAAGGACTTGGCCGCGGGGAACTGCAGCACGCCGATAGGGGTGGGCTTACCCATCACGTTGTATTGCACCGCCTCCACTTTGACTTTCTGTGGCTCTCCTGATTTTAGTACACTATTGCAGCAAGTGAGTTATGAAGAACATCTTCTGTCTTCTCTTCAGTCTCGCTCTCTCATACTCGCTCTAACTTGCTCACTTCTTAACAACAGAGAAGGGAGAGGAGCAAAAAGGGCAGGATACGTACAAGATAAAGCTTTCGTACCACTTGGGGTTGTTGGAGTTCATAACAACCTTGGTGGTCTCTTTGTGACGTCCCACACGAACGGTGATGTAGGCATTGGCCTTGGTAGGTTTTCCCGACTGGTCCCTCGCCACAAGGTCTTTTGCTTGCAGCACTGTTTGTCGAACGTTAACAACGTCATTCCATTTAATGCTAATCCTCTCTCTCTCTCTCTCTCTCTCTCTCTCTCTCTCGACTACAGAAGAGAAAGGAGGCATTACCATCAACGTAGAAGATGTAGGAATCCTCTCCAAGTTTGATCTTGTGTTCCTTCTTTTTGGGTCTGGGCGGTCCCAAGTTGGCAAGGCCCATTGATCCCATGATGGAGTCCTGAAAGACGCCTCCTCCACCTCCCTCTTTCTTTCTCTCCTCTCTTTCTTTCTTGAGCCTCTCCTTCTCTGCTTCTTTTTCCTTCTTGAGCCTCTCCTTCTCCGCCTCCTTTTCCCTTCTCACTCGCTCCTTTTCCATCTCTTCCAGCTGATCGTTACGTTCCTTGAGCATGCGGTCCGCCTCTGCCACTGAGTTGCGAACGTACTCCTCCAGCATTTCTTTTTTGTTGCTGAAGTGGTCCACTTCTGTTTCTACCTTCTCAATCTCCTCCTTCAAAGCTGCTAATGTTCCTAAGAGATTTGGTAGCTTATGTTCCACTTCTCTTAATTCTTCATTTTGTGCCGTTAGTGTGGAAGAAGGAAAAGGAGGATAACAGGAAACGAACCTTTGACAGTTTTGTAGTCGCTGCTAGAGAGGAACTTGGGGACGGTGTCCGTTTGAAGAAGAAAGCTGATGGACTTTTGGGCCTCTTCGAAAAAGTTAATATTGGGAGTGCCGGTGGAGGCCTCCAGGTTGTTCTTCTCCTCTTGCATTTGTTGTTTCACTTTAGTGTTGACGTTGATCTCTGAGTCACTCTCCTGCAAGAGATATAAATGAGTAATGAAGATAATAACTACAGAGTATGGAAACAAAGAAAGAGAGAGAACAAAAGAAGAAACAAAGAGGAGGAGCAGAAGTGGAAGAAGAAGAAGAAGAACAAGAAGAAGAAGAAGAAGAACAAGAACAAGAAGAACAAGAAGAACAAGAACAAGAACAAGAACAAGAAGAACAAGAAGAACAAGAAGAACAAGAAGAAGAAGAACAAGAAGAACAAGAACAAGAACAAGAAGTGCTAAGACCTCTTTCAAGTATTTTTCATAAATATCAAAAGCTCGTTCGCGAAGAGCAGGTGCCGGTATTCCTATCTATTGTCAGCATTACAGCAAGAACAAAGCGTAAGAAAAAGAACAGAATTAAAACACAAAACGCACAAAAAAAATACACAAAAAAAACAACAAACCCTATGGTTATGTTTGAAGTCTTCCACGGCAAGGTAAAAGTCAAAATTCTCAGAACAGAAGCTCTTGGCCAGGAAGACTCTGAACATAGTCTTCAACAGCTCGTCCTTCACAATGTTCTCGGGGGTGATTTCCTCGTCCTTCAACATCTCCACCTCCCCGCCCGTGGGAATAATCCCGCGCGGCAGCAGCGAGGCCACTCCCGAAGAAGCCAAGGAGGAGGCGGAGGAGCCCCTAGCGGAGGCCGCACGCCCTCTCGCCCGCCCAACGGCCCCATGGGACTCCCCGCTGCTCGTCAGGTCCACTTCGGAAGAGGAGTCATAGTAGGCGGCAGGGCTTGTGGCGGTTGTCGAATTGGAGTTGCTGAGCTGACCCCGTTGGAAGGAAGAGTCGGAGGAAGAGGAGGTCGACGAGAAGAGCTGGCTGCCAGAGCCTCTTGGTGAATTGCTGTGCATTGTCTTGCCTATGAGGTGCTTATCTTTCTAATTTTATTTTTTCTGTTCAAAAACCCCAACAAATAGTTTTTTTTAACCACAAAGAAGAATAATAATAAACAGAAGAAGAAGAATAAACAACGGCGAAGGTACCTTCTCTGTTTTTACTCCCCCGACGCGGTTCTGCTTGCTTTGTAAAAACGGTCAAACTTAAAAAACAAAAACCTTTTTCTTTTCGGTGTTAAATGCCCCCTTCCGCGCCTTCCTCTCTTCTCTTTCTCTTTCTCTTTATTTCTTCTCTGGGCGATGAATAACCGAATAATAATAAACAAAAAAAAATTATGGGGTGTGATTGCGTTCTCCTCTCATTTCGGTAACTCGTTGGCTTATGAATTGGACAGGGAGGGGGAAGAAATAAGGTGCCCCCGCCAACGAGTTGGCACCGCTTTGCCAAAACCCACCGCAACCACCCGCTAACCGTCGGCGGCGCCCCCCGCCATCACGGTGGCGGGCGTAACTCCCAACCATTAATGAAAAATTTCCAAACCAGAGCGCCAGGATGACCTCACCTACCGTCAATATTGTCGACTGGAAGCGAAAAGGGAGGAGGAAGGCACCACGCACTGCCGGCAGGAGAGAGGGAGAGAGACGGGAGAGTGCAGGAAGGCCAAAGCTTGCCTGTTGCTGCCTAACAGGAAAAGCAAAAGAAAAAAAAAGTATTCCTACTGCTGCTTTGCTTTTCTTTGCCGTCCCCTGCACTCTTAATCTCGTCTTTTTTTGTTGTTTGTTTGCCGCCCGCATTTTTTTAGAGTATAGCAAAACGAAAAAAAAAAGTAAAGAGGCGGTGCGATGCGAAGCAATGAAGAAACCATTTTGATAAGCTCCGGCCTGATCGCCAAACATGATCCGGAGGAGATCTACGAACTGACTGACATCCTTGGCAAAGGGTTCGTCGTTTTTCGCTCTTTGATGGTGGCTTCTCACCCAGTGGTCCTGTTTTTTTTTTAAAACTCATCACTCGCTCTCTTAAACAGCTCTCATGGGACTGTTTACAAAGCTATCAATCGTATGGATGGCACCATTGCGGCCGTTAAGAAGCTGCCGGACATCTTTCAGTCGAAGAAGGACTTGAAGGACAGCCTGAGAGAGATCACCATTCTCAAAGAGCTGAACTCCCAGTTTTGCATTGAGTACTACAACAGCTACTTCAAGAATGGAGACCTTTGGGTACCATTTTGTGTTTCTTCTCGTTCTCTTGCCCTATGGTCTTCTCATTTCTGTTTCATTATCGTTTTCGGCTATTTCTTATAACTCATGTTGCTGTTGTATATGTTGTTTTGCTTCGTTCTTTGTTCTTCTTGTTCTTGTTCTTCTCCTTCTCCTCCTTCTGCTTCTGCTTCTGCTTCTATTCATGTTTATTTTTTCTCGTTCTTACATGTGTGATTCCCATGGGATAGATCGCAATGGAGTATTTCGATGCGGGGTCGATAGGTGATTTGCTGGTGGTGAAAAAGCAAGCCCTCTCAGAGAGCCAGATTCGAATGATAGTCTACCAAGTTCTTAAAGGCCTAGAACACCTTCACTCTCGCCGCATGATCCATCGAGGCACGTTCTTCCTCCACTTCCTTCGCAAGTAGTTACAGCAACATAACGCTCATTATGAACATCTAACTTGGGAGAGCAGACATAAAAGCAGGAAACGTTCTTCTCAACAAAAAGGGACAAGTGAAGCTCGCCGATTTTGGTATCACTACTTTGGTTAGTCCCAACGAAAAGAAGAGTACCCAGATTGGAAGCCCCTTTTGGATGTCTCCTGAGTTGATTGTTGGAGATGGTTATGACCAAAAGGTCGCTTTTCCTTTTCTTTCGTGCTTAATGGTTTCTATGAAACGTTGTGTTCTGATCTCTTTGCTTTGTTACCCCAAATTGAGCAGACTGACATTTGGTCTCTTGGCATGACAATACTTGAGCTGGCGGAACCATTTCATCCTTTTTTCTCTCAAGAGCCTCTTTCTGTACCTTCTCTCTCACCTCTCTCTCACTCTCACTCTCACTCTCACTCTCTCTCTCTCTCTCTCTCTGTTTTCCCAACGCGCGACATATTCTAATGCATATGTTTCCACAGGCGGTCTTTCAAATAGTAAGCGGACCTCCGCCACAACTGACCCGTAAAGAGGAATGGTCGCAACATTTTTTGGAGTTTCTCAATTTGTGTCTTGACAAGGACCCACAGCAACGGCCGGGCGCAACGCAGCTCCTCCAACACCAATTTTTGAATATGCGGCCGAGAACCAACTCGACCTACCTTTTTGCCAGCCAAAGCGAGTCGAAGCAGACACCGCGAGAGAAGCTAGAGGAAATGCACAGTCCAACCACAACCAAGAAAATGGCAACCCCTTCTGGAGGTAGTGGCAACAGCAATAGCAATTCTTCAATGGACTGTCAGGCGTCTAACTCGCAGTTAGCCTGCGAGTATTTGACAGCCATGCAAGAACGGAATCTGCAAAGCCAGGTATATATTCGAGAGCGTCCTTTCTCTTCTCGTCCTTTTCCTGTTGTTTGTTGCGCTATCTCACTTTTTGTTTTCTAGCAAAAGCTGGCTGCGGATGCAAAAGAGGTAAGTTCCAAACACGTGTTTTACTTTGGTTACCATACTGAAGTTTCTTTTTATTGAACGTTAAGGCGGTGGTGAAGATATTCTTGCAAGATAATTCTTATCGCAGTTTGCTTCTTAAAGAAAACGAGCAAACGACTGAAGTTATTCAGCGGCTACGGAAAAAGGTTGGAGAGGTGCCCATGTTGCACACAGGCAATCTCAAGAAGTCTATGGTACCAGCATACAGCTCCCGCTTTGCGTTGGCTTTGTTGGTCTCCTCTTCTCCGGCAACCTCTTCCTCTCCTTCTTCATCGACCACGAAGCCCGCTCCCACTGAAATAGTGATGGGTGAACATGATGTTCCTCTCGAAGCTATGAAGCAAAAACAGGATGAAGGTGAGCTCGTGTGGCTTTTGAAAGAAGTTCCAGACCAAAAGGTAATATTATTATTTTTATATGTCCGTTATGAGAAGAGTGAATAACTTCTCTTGCTGCTCTCTCTTTCTCTACCTCAAGGCCTTTGAGGAATTAGTTGCCGTTATTGAAAGATATAAAAAGATGGATAGTGATGGGGAAGAAAGCGAACAAACAACAATAGAAAACAGCGTCGCTCGGTTTCTAGCAAAAGAGGGAGCAAAGGAGCTCATCAATGACTTTATCAACGTACTGCTAAAACCGCATCTGAGCGTCGTATCGGCCCTTTGTTCCAGCACAAGCGGCATTTCCCAACACAAAATGGATTGCATCGGTAATGCCCTTATCATCGTGTTCGCAAATCATCGTCGTCTGGTAGATCTTTTCGTAAAGCTCTGCTCTATTGAAGTAGCGCATACAGGTACCTCTTTGGTTATTGTTGTTGTTGTTGCTGCTGCTGCTTCTTCTTGTTCTGCTTCCTCTTCTTTGTTCCTCCTTTTCCTGGTGATTCAATTATTTTGTTTTGTATAGTGTCAATAACGGACCTGTTTCTGGCGGGTAGTATGATTGGCAAAATGTTACCAGCGTACATGAAAATGGCGCTGCAACCCTATCTACGAGCGGTCCTGATGCCCGTTACCCAACTTTTATTTAAGCTGGATAAACCTCTCGTTGTACGTTTTTGCTCTCGTTTTTCCTTGTAATCAACAAGCATTATAACCTCAAGAAATACACCAGTTGGACCCCAGCATCACTAAATCGAAAGAAGAAACAAAAAAATGCATATCCAAGGTAAAGGAGATATGCAGAGTTCTAATAGAACGCCTTTTCGCGTCGATGCCTGCGTTGCCATTGTACGTTTTGTTTTTTTAAAATGGCTAACTTGCAAGACGAGGGTTTTTTTTAAACATTGTTTCTTCCCATCTCTTTCTTGAAAGGACGTTTCGGCGCATCTGTCAAAGGATGCATGAAATTGTAATTAATTGCTGGCCCACGAAGAGGCACATTGTTGTACAGTCTTTTCTCTTTACTAAGTTTTTATGCCCCGCCCTCGTTTCTCCTCAGCACTTTGGCCTAGTTGATGGTTGTTCTCTCTCTCTCTCTCTCTCTCTCTCTCTCTCTCTTATGTTGACGTTTCTAATGCTAATAACGATTATCTTATGTAGCTAAAGTACCTGATAAGAGTGTATTTCGCTCCAGTGTACTTGTTTCCAAAACCATGCAAGCTATCGCTACAGGTGTTTACTTTGGAGAGCGAGAACGACACATGGCTGCACTCAACAAATTCGTGAAAGAGTGTTATCCTACTCTAGCAGAACACTTTCAAACAATAATTGTGCGTTACTCCTTTTTTTAAAAATTTCCTCTCTATGTACAAGTTATGTGTGGCTGATATTCATTCAAAAAACAAAAAAGGAATGTAAGCAACATTTACCGCCAACGCTAGCAAGCCGGACTCGCATGCAAAGCAAAACAATAGGAAGCGCTCCTCTCAAAGATGCATCCAACTCTGCAGTGAACAAGACAGAAAAACATATACGCAGCTCATGGCTTTCCAGTTCTCCTCAACTGCAAATCAGCACCAGCTGCGACTCTCTTGATGCTCAGGTGAGGGATCGACCGTCCCTTTCCATGAACTCTCAGAAGCGGCCTTCCCTGGAGGGGCCTCCTCGCAGCATCAGCGTTGAATGCTTTCGCACAGCTCCCAAGTATGTCGAACCGGATGCGCAGAAGCGAAAGGAACGGGAAGAGCGCCGGAGAAGAGTAGAAGAGATAGAAAGAAAAATGAAAGGACTCCCCAATAACACGACCGACACGAAAACTCAAAGCCCTCCTGGAAGCCCTTCGCGTCTTTCGAAAAGCAGTGATGACCATCGGTACCGCCCCCAATCGACAGCAGCAGCAGCAACAGCAACGCATTCAGTTGGTTAGCACAGCGGCATCGGCCTCATCCGCTTTGTTGGAGGGCAGACCGCTGAAAATCGGCGGTGGCAGAACTGAATACTCACAAAAGGAGGAGCGAAAGCGCCGCGTTGCTCAAATAGAGAAGAAGCTTTTGGAGAAAGTCGACGGAGGAGGAAAAGCTGCTACGGTCTCACAAACGGAAGCAACAACTACTGTTGATGATAGTAAGGTCACTCCAGCAGCAGCGCAAGCAGAAGGAGAAAAGGAGACCGAACACACAAGAGATGAAACGCCAAAAGAAGAAGAAAAGGAGACTGAACACACAAAACAAGAACACACAAAAGCAGAAGAAGAAAAGACAAAAGAAGACGAAAGGGAAGAGAAAGAGGGAGAGGCGCGGCAAGAATGGCGAGCAGTAAGGAGGAACAGCCAAGCTGATGGCGACGAAGGGAGAGCGGTGAGCAGCAGGCGGAGGAGTCTGAAGAGGAAATGGGGCTCTGGTTTGCTGAAGAAGAGCACAGCAAAGCGGCGCTGCTGCTGCTACAATTGCTAAAGGATCCTGTTCTCTTTAATAAGGTCGCCAAGGCGATGAATGTGGAAGTTAGACTCCAACCCAGCTAAGCTCATTGTTTCCTTCCCTCCTTTTTTTTTGTTTCCACAACAACAACGACTATTTGTATTGCTTACTAATTTTCGCTTCACATGCGTGAGCTTTACTATGAATTTGCCGTAGGGGCCTGTGTTCACTTTTAATGTTTTGTCGTCCACCCAATCCATCTCCACTACATCCAACATCGAAGAAAGCAATGGTAATGCTGCTCACGATACGTGGAACAGGTGAGCTAGAGAAGCGCGAAGAGAAGAGAGAAGAGAGAAGGCGTACGAGAGATTTTTGGAACGGGCGAAATTTGGATACAGTGAGGGTTGGAACCAAAGACATACAGGAATGAGGACTTGGTTCCCCAGATAACAACGTTGGAGTCTTCCATGGCGTAAGAAGCCAGCGTATCTCCTTTGCGATTGAAGAGAAGGGCGGTGATGGCAGACTTGTGTCCTCCTTCCAGAACGTGCCACTTGGTTGCTGTTTTCAAGTCGTAGATGACTATGACGGCACGTTCGCTTCCAACGGCCAGGCGTTGGGTCTTCTGATGGAAACTAACCATCGGGAAGAGCTTAACCAAAGAATGCAGAACGGTAGTTGCTCCTTTAAGGCAGCTTTCGCGGAGGTGAGGCACATTTGGATCCAAAGAACGGACCACGGTGTCTACCAAACGGGGAAGCTCCGGTAGCAGCGCAACAGGATCCTTCTTCACAAAGCTTCCAAGCAAGGCTAGCGCGTCGGAGCGCTCTCTTGTACCAATGTCCGTTCGAGCGATAATTTCTCCAATAGCATCGATGGTGGCCCTTGGCTCTTGTATACCTATCAGCATAAGGCTGTGGTGTGCAATACCAGCTATATTCGGTGGCTCGGTTACCAGCGTGAGTGCAAACAGGGCGCGCACAAGGGATCTCAAGCTCTTCACATGAGGTTTCCATATAGCAAAGCCTTTTCCTAGCAACTCTGCAGCAGTAACTCGCATGCTGTTGTTGCTCTTTTGCTTCAACAGCCGTAAAAGAGTTTTAGTAGCCTCCCGTGCCAACCTATTACCACAAAGTGTTACATTCTTCTACTAGGCATAGATTTGGAGGAGAGAGATACATTTCATCAATGCAATCCGGACGCTCTGAGGCAAGAATGGCTAACACTAGCACCACCGACGCTCGTTTACTTTGCACGGTACTAATTCCAGAATCTGAAAGTCGCACTATTGTGGAGTTGTAAGCTGTTAATCCTTTGGCCAAACTTCTAATTTTTTAGTAGGAAAAGATACATACGTTGGCTAGACCACGACAACGCGAACGACTTGAGGGATTCAGGTGACATTCTGCTGGTTGTCGTCGAGAAGATGGATCTTGCTGATTGCATCACATCATCTGGTTGATATGTTTAAGTGTTTTGTATTTTAAGTTGCCTGAAGAAAAGAGGGAGAAGCAAACCAAACGGATCTTGCCAATAACGTGCCAAGAAAGGAAGAGATGGGCCTATATAATTTGGAGTCATATCAGGGGCTAACGCACAAAAGTAAGAGAGCAACTGGCTAGTTGCATTCTTATTGTCACCCAGTTGAAGCATAGTTTTGATAACTGTAACGGCAGAAAGGGTATGTAAAGCTGTTAGGTGACTCGAAATTTGCCACCGGCCAGCACCAGTCGCCTTTCCGGGCACTAACATGCTGTACATATTTCCTGCAGGAGTAGTGCTTTTCCACGAACAGAGAGAGAGAGAGATGAGGCGTAGTTCCATTGAGAGAGAGGGAGAGAAGGTAGTTCTTACGTTTGAATGCCAACGGTAATGGCTGGGTCAGGAGGCATAAGACGAAGCTCCTCTCTGCATATCCGATCTAGCGAAGTGGAGGCATTCCAGGGAATGAGATAAGTGAAGAGGGATACAGATTGGGTTCTTAAACACGGATTCGTTTTCTTCCACGAGCATGGAGAACCGCTATCCTCACCACTGGAACCTCGTTCTATTGAGGAGGTGCTCTTACGATGCCCAGCTTTTTTAGTCGAGGAGGTGGTAGGCACCGATGGAGTAGAAGAAGTAGCAGATGGTTGACGCAGGTGCGTATAAAGATCATGTACGATATTCTTTATATCAAGAAGTAGAATTTGAAGAGGCGAGTGATGCTCCTGTTGGCTACGCTCTCCAACGCAAAGGCTCAACGCTTTGGCGGTCCTTTGTGAAGTGTCAATTGACGTGTTCCTTTTTGTGCACAAAGGAAAACCAAAGTCAGATACCCTTCAAACGTTTGTATAAATAAGTACGTACTCCGTGGTAAGCATGGTTGTGCTATGAAGTATTTCCATTGCGGAGCGACCGTGCACACAACTTTCAAGAATACCAGAACTCAACTATACAGCGTACAGATATGTCATTACTACTGAGAGGAGAGAGAGAGAGAGAGAAAAAAGGTACCTCCCACACCGATACAGAACCATCTTCGCAATGCACGATGAGGTAGTCTTGTAGGATTTTCAACCCAATACCTGCTATTTGAGTGGCATGGCCTCCAAATATCCGCATGCTTGTTAACAACAGAAGAGAGTCAGTCAGACTTTGACTTGGCACAACAGGATAGCAAGATACCAATTCATATTTTCCAACGAAAAGAGACCAACAGACTTATCCATGGAAACAGATAAGAACACACCAGCGGTTATAGTGCCAACGCCAGCCTTGGTGGCCACCACCATAGAATGAGTTTCTTGGGCACCAGAATCGTCTCGATCCGCCGTTTGGTCTGTTTTTACGGTGGTAGTTTTGTAGGAGAGAAAAGGAGCAGGCTTTTCTTTAAAAGGCCCGTATGGTTGGTATAGTTGTGTTACTGCGTTTGTATGTTGTGAGAACACGTGAAGCAACTCCAATGTGCGAAGATTCCAAACTTTGATCAAACAATCAGCAGAAGAAGAAACCAAAAAGTCGCGAGTTCCGGTGTGGTAGGTTAGCAGACTCGTTATCCTGGAAGAATGGGCGTGCTTTATCCGTCGAGAGGTGGCCTGTTTACGAGTTGGCAGGTCCCTGATGCTGATGTCACCGTTTTCGTAACCCCGAAGGAGAGTAAGGCTTTCTTCTTCGACCAATGAAAAAGTGATTTGGGAGGCAGGCGAAGTGGAGAAGGTGGAAGAGGAACTCAAAGAAGCAGAGGGCCAACCCCACGATAACGATGAATACGCCCATGGAGTAACGGTTGGCTTGACAGTAGTTGGGATTGTAGCAGAGGAAGAGTAGTCATACGAGGGTCTTGGCACCCGCCAAACAAGGACACGACCCTGTTTGTCGGCGGCTACTAGCATGTGGTGATGACAATGAAGAAGGATGGAAGAAAAGGGCAAAGCAGTTGCTGAAGAGGGACCATCTTGCAACAGGCTGCTTATAGAAGCAGAAGACGATGAGGATAAAGCTTTGTCTGCAAACTGGTGTAGGAAAGTCTCCCCACAGTCATAAACGTGAGAAAGGACTGGAAGCTTTGGACCAGAAATGGAAGCTTTTGCAGTCTGAGTGATGGATTGGTCAGGTGATGATGATATGAACTCGTCGGAAGAGGAGGGAGACACTGTGATTTTCCACTCAGCAGTCTTCTCTCTCGTTTTGCTATTGATGAGGGTCGTGGAGGAGGATATAATTGGGGAATGAGAAGATGAGAGTGAGGACAAATGTGGGCTAGATGATGACTTAAAGATCTTCTCAGCGCGTCTATGAATACCAGGTAATAACATCGAGCCTTGCGATTGTGCTCTATCGGTTGGTGCGGAGGAGGCAGTCCCATCTCCGGTTGTGCTCGAAGCACCATTTGTTTGGATCGCTTCGGTGATGCCAGAAGAAGAGATGCCGTTCGTGTGAGGCACATCAATGTGGCCAACACCCTGTAGGTCTGTTTCACTAAGGTTAAATGCAGGTAGGTCCTTCCATTTTTCTGGCAGGTCATAAATAAAACTTGTCCCATTCTTAAGAAACAAAAATAAGCTCAGTGATGTCTCTATTACCAGATTAATTTTGTAGGAGTATAATGACATGTAAAACATACCTCTGCCCATATCACAATCTGGAGTGGGCTCAAATAGGCAGCACCAGACCAACGGCTGATATCACCATACCTGTTGTTGTGCTCGCTTTGAGTTTTCGAGCCATCAGCTTCCCCACTTGCTCCTTTTATAACTGTAGGTATTGTAGGGCATTCCACAGACGCAAGCAATCTTGGGCTTTGCATCGTGTAAATCTATGCGAAAATCAATAAGAAATGGGATTAGTGAATGTTATCCCATCAAAGATGCAAGCACATTCACAAAGGTATTGACGTACAAGCCAATGAGTTTCAGTAAGTATGAGTAGAGTCTGAAGTGAAGGTGATACACTAACAGCAACGGGCAAAGCGCTATCAGGGCTAAGGCACAGCGTCTGAAGTGCAAACTCGGGAGATAGAGTCGATACAGATCCAGATGAAGAGGTGAGAGATAACCCAGCAGCACCGCCATCAGCAGCGCCACCGTTTCCGCCACCACATACTTTCAACAGCGATGAGAAGTGAAGGATACCATCTATGCCCATAGATAGTAGACAAGGATGGTGCCTCATGCCTCCTCCCAGGTCGCAACTAAAGAGATCAATAACCCAATCCGAATGGCGCTTTATCTTGTGTACCACCTGCAATGTTTACATTGTGTTTGTACGGTTAAATATACAAGAGAGAGAGAGAGAGAGAGAGAGAGGAGTACCTTCATCATCCACAAATCAACAATGAAAACAAGGGAGCTTTGTCCAGCGCAAGCTATGTGCCTGTTGTCGGGCATGGTGACCATCTTTGTCGGACTGTCCATTCCTTCTGTTGACGTTCGATCAAAAAGTTGAGGAACGCTGTCCACGCAACAACCCTCCGTGTAGTCCCATGCACACAACGTTCCATCTTCCGACACTGTTTCCAATCCGATACCAAATAATGAAGGGAGAGAGAGAGAGAGAGGGAGAGAGAGAGAGAATCAGTTGCGGTTGATAGCAAGCCATGTTCGGAGAGAAGCAAAGGTTGATAACGGGTCATAGACAGAGAAGCAGCGAAGCAGATAGAGAACGCACAGCTGACAACGACAGAAGTCCATTCATGAGTGCCAAAGGCAAGGGCTAAAATGGGAGAGGTGCAGCCAATGAGCATCATCAGAGGTTGCAACCGTTCATTCACCTGTGCAGTTGTTGGTAAAAGTGAGTGATAAAGAACAAGAAACAACAAGAACCGAACAAGAGAGAGAGAGAGAGAGAGAGAAGGAAAGATCAATAACCTTGATGCCTTTCTTTCTGGACAGAGTCCAAACGCATAGCTGGCCGGAGCGAGATCCGGTTATGAGGTGTTGTCCATCGGGTGAGACCACAACGCAAGTCACGCGATGCGTAGGAGGGCCATCCCATATGGCCACCGGCACCTGCAGCGGCGAGGAAGAGGCAGCAGAAGGAGGGGGCGCCCAAAGCCCTTTGGAGGAGGATTGTTTTTTGGCGCGAGGGGAGGTGCGTGCCTTCTTCGTGGAAGCCATAGGAAACGATTTCAACAAAAACACACACAAATAGTCTGATTTCAGGGCTTTGGTCCTTGCAAGGAAGAAGAATAAGTAGCAGCAGCAGAAGAAGCTAGCCGCAAAGGGTATTCCTTCAGCGCAGCAGCAGGCCTGCTTCCAACTCTTTCTCTCTCTCCTCCTTCCTCCTTTTCTTTTTCAACAAGGGCTTCCTTTTCGTGTCGCGATGACGTGTATGCTTACCAAAACATAGATCGGTTACATCATTTATTTCTATAAATAGCAATGATGACGCATCCCTCCTGATTTATGGGCAGATGAGTATCTGATTACGTCAAAATTTACTATGAAAGGAAATCGTGACCTCACCAAAAACGCGATAATTAATCAAAAGGAATAGAAAAAAAGAATAATAGAAAGAGAGAGAAGGAAAAGAAAAACGAAGAGAGAGAGACACGTTTGGCAAAAAGGATTAAAACCTGTTGTTGTTTGCCACCGTGAACCTTATCGTTTTTTTTTTTAAAAAAAAAGGTATTACTGCTCTTTTTTTCTATTCTTTCATTTTTCTTGGCCTTAACCCGGCCACCGCTGCGAAGAGGTGAAGAGGCCGTGAGGTGAACGAAGGATAACCGTACCGGCCAGTTGAATTATTCTCGTTACCTTTGGGAAGCAACGCATCATAGCGTATCATGAAAAAGTCGCTCAAAAAGTTGGGCCACACCAGCCTTCACCCTGGGTCCCTCAAAGACAAACTGGGAGGGCGCCCCCCCACGGCCGGCGCGCTGGAGGCCGCCGCCGAAGGGGAGGACCACGAGGGAAAAATAGGCACGCCGGCCTTGGTGGAGGCCATCTTCGACTACCAAGCCACGGAAGCCAAAGAGCTCACCTTTCGCAAAGGAGATCGCTTCCATCTTCTGTTTTTGGTTGGTTTTGTTTGTTGTTTTGTTTCTTAAAATTTTGAAGCCTTTGTTAGGCAGTTCCTGCTCCTGACCAAGAAAACGCGCTGCAGGATGCAACTGGGTGGGCCATCGGTCAACTGTCCAACGGCACTCAGGTACTCTTTAAAACTTTATTTTAATCAAAAACGAACAAACTCGAGCGGGTGCTTACCGCTTTATAACTACACAACAGGGCTGGTTTTCCATAGAGTTTGTTCAAGTGCTGGAAGAGGGTGTGACCATGCCTGCTGCTGTGGAGGAGGGTGGCGGCAGTAATAACGCCCCCTCCATTGCTATCGGCAAAAGAGAGAAGCTCCCACCCAGCGAGGCCTCTTCTGAAAGCGATGGCCACAAAGACGAAACACAGGCACCTCCACAGCAGGAAAATGCTGAAACAGTGGCAGCGATTGAGGTGAAGCCAGAGGACAGTGGCACCGTTGCTTCTGTTGAAAGACCGGTATGCCTTGTGCCTCCTCTTTTTATCCTGGTTCCTCTTCGTCAGCATCGCCTTTTTCTCACCATAGTGCGTGCTATAGGTTAAACTGCACAAAAGTGGAAAGTTGTTGAAGAAAAAGAAGCAACTGCGAACGCCAACTGACTACGACAGCATTGAAAATGAGGTTCGTTGCCTTGTCTCCTCCTGCTTTTTGTTCCCGTCAAACTAACAAGTAAACCAAACAACATCAAATGAAAATAATTGCTGATGAAGGTGTTGATATGTGGTTGGCTCAACAAGAAAGGAAGAACCCGAAGGAACTGGAAAAAGAGATGGTTCCAACTCAAAGTACGCATTAAGTTGCTCTCTCTCTTTTCCTCTGCTCTCGGTCTCTCTCTCTCTCTCTCTCTCTGCCTGACAAATACGTGGCTTTCAATAACAATATAGGGACCACATTTAACTTATTTTGCGAAAGAAGGAGAGAAAGAACCTATCAACTCCATTCACTTTGATAGTTGTATAGTGGACGAGTTGAAACTCAGAGAAGGCAGCGCTAGGGTATCTATACGTGCCCTATTTCTCTGTCTTCGCACTTTATCAAGAATACTGACCAAGGTTATTGCAAGCCATGTAACCTGTTAATAACAGAAGGAAGAAAACTTTATTTCTACGCAGATGATGACGACGAAAACATACGATGGCATCTCCTCTTCACCTGTAAGAGTGCCGAATTGGCCTACGTGAAAAAGATGAAGGTTCAGAGCCAACCCCTTAATCTCAACCTGGTACAATTCCTGCATCATCCGTTTGTGAAGAAACTTTATCTGGACGAAACCTCGGTGTCTCTGGAGGGCATGGTTGCTCTCTCCCAGGTAGTGCGCCACCACAAAACGTTGCAAGTGCTCTCGTTGAAGCAGACCGGGCTTGATAAGCTTGGTCTGGACTCCCTCTGTGATGCCCTGAAGATCAACCAAAGCCTCCTCTATCTCGATTTGAGCTACAACGGCATCGACGCTGAAGGAGCCAGATCATTGCAAGAGGTTCGTGGGCCTTGCTTCAAACTTCAAAAGCACCTCGCCTCTAACTCGTCGTAACGCCATTAAGGCATTAAAGCAAAACACAAGCATACAAGGGCTTAGTCTTACAAACAATCCGTTGGGCGAAGCTGGGGTTCAACTTCTATCCGAGTGTTTAGACAACCACCGGTTCGCTTTTCTCACTTTTCTCTTGCCTTATCTCATTTCGGTATATAAATTTATAAACAGCCAATTGGAGGAATTGCGATTAAAACGCACCGCCATGACTGATAATGCCGTTAAGCATCTTTGCGAAGCACTTAGTAGGCCTCATGTCCTTCCTGCTCTTCACTTGGATGGAAATAAAATCGGTAACCCCTTCTCTCTCTCTCTCTCTCTCTCTCTCACATTATCTCCTCTCATCTTGGAAGCCAACGCTCATTTTCCCTATTACTAAATTGAAAATTAAAATAACAGGGGTAGCAGGCATACGACATATCGCCAAGCTGCTGAAATGCAACCAAAGCATCACCTCCCTCCATTTGGAAAAGTGCGGGTTGGACTCTGCGGCACTTGCCCTCCTTGCCAAGGCCGTTGGCAAGAGCGCCACCGTCAAGGAACTCTTCCTGGCCGGGAATTCCATGGATCCTTCCGCTATACGTCCTGTCATCTTAATGGCTGCTGTAAGTATTCTTCTTCTCTGTTCTTTTTTCCCTGCATCTTTGCTTTGCTGTTCTCATTTCCAACGGAACAAAGGAGCACAAAGAACTACGAAGCGTGGACATTGGTTACAAACTGAACAGTAGCAATCTAGAGCTGCTTCGGGTGCTGTATGCATGTGGCTTGTTGGCTACCAATAACAGTGCATCCTCGTAATCATGGTTGTTCGCTGCTGCTGGATCGAATGGATCACCAAACACATGAATAATGTACTATAACAATTACTATTACTATTGCTATACGTTTGAAAAAGAGCAAACTAGTCGGATGCATTGCTGGCGGACGTCGATTTGATCTCTGGATTCTTCTTCAACCTCAGAATGGTTATCTTCTGATGTTGGTAGATCGGATCCAACTCACTCTCCGCAACCTGCGTGTTGCATTCATAGAAAAAACCAAAAAATGCAAGTTTTTAGCGTTCATGTTCTCAGGAATTGCACGATGTGCATTTGGAGCATACCCTGTCTCCGCTAAAGTAATTGTACACGAGGCTCCAGAACACGCGCACTGACTCGGGGTTGTGTTCCTGAAAGCCAAAGAGGATTTCGGTGTCCTCATCGGCCAGAGCCCAAATGGTGGCCAGCAGGTCCGGGACCTTCTTGTCTAGGTACACTGTGTCAGCGGCCAGCACCATGTCAAAGTGGCCCAGCCCTTTGTAGTCGCTCTCGTTTCCCCTTGTTTTGCGTTTTTTGATGAGGCAGAGAACGAGAGCAGGAATAGAAAAAACAGAGAGAGAGAGAGAGAGCAGGAGGAGAGGAAGCAGAGGAAAGAGGGAGAGAAAGTGAGAGAGAACAAGGAGAAGAACAAGATACCAAAACAATTCTTGAACGACCAATTGGCCATCGGTAATGAGGGAGGCATTCTTTTGGGCGTTAAGCTTCATGAGAGGGACGATCCATTTGCAGTCGGTGCCTATGACGTTGGCCCCAAGCACGGCTGCCGACAGACTGAGCACGCCACAACCACCGCCCACTTCTATGATCCGTTTGCCGACGACGGAGGAAGGGTCCTGGCTCTTGCGATGCTCCAAAAACTTGCTCAACACGATGCTCTTTGTTATTGTTTCAGTGTAAGATGGGATGGCACGAAAAAGGAGGAGGCAAAAAGGAGTCAAAGAAAAAAGTTTACCGAGTCCCAAACGGTGAGGCCAACGATTTCGACCGAGTTGGCGAGGCCTTGGTGGATGACAAGCTTTTTGCCCTCCACCTCCAGCTCAAAGTCGTCGAGGTAGCGTTCCTTGTCGGTCTTTTTCAGCCTTCTCCATGTGTCGCTGCCTTCCTGCTTATTCTCCTCGGTCTCCTCCTGCGGGGCCTGTTGTTCCTCCGCCTCCGCCTGTTCCTTCTCCCCGCCGCCTCGTTGGGCGCCGCGCAAGACCAGTGGCACCGCGGAGCTCATTACGCTTTACGTCCTCCTCCTCCTCCTCCTCCTCCTGCTGCTGCTGCTGCTGCTGCTGCTGCTGCTGCTGCTGCTGCTGCTGCTGCTGCTGCTGTGGTGGTGGTTGTGGTCGTTGGTGGTTCCTGTTCACCATTTGTTACGATAATTATTGGTGAATTATCGACAATAATCCTGATGGCTTATTTCGGGTCGACACAATCAGAACAGTGTTCCGGTTGACGCCACACGAAAGTTGGCAGACGCCCTGCTGAAAAGTGGCAGAAAGGGGAGGGAGAACAAATGACCAACCGCTGTGCTCTGCCCCGCTGCCCCGCTGCTAGTAATTATTACGGATAGATATCAAGATACCAGCTGCTGCTGCTGCTGCTGCTGCTGCTTCGTCTTGCCCAGTAGCAGAATATTTTCGAGGGCAAGCTTTTGGTCTCTCTACTCCGCCTGGTGGCTTTTTTTTGGGGGAATTCACGAACTGCTGTTGCTGCTGCGGAGAAAGAACCAACTTTTTTTTTTTTTGACGATGACGAGCTCCACCGTCAAACTGTGCTTCCGAGTGAACTACAAGACGGAATGGGGTCAAGAGGTGGCGCTTGTGGGAGACCTTCCTAGCCTCGGCCTCTGGAACCCTGTGCAGTCAGTGAGGTGGGTGGCGCTCTCTTTCAGTGTCCTCTTTCACTGTAAACCTTTTTTTTCCCATAGCTCACCGAACAAAACAACAGGATGAACTGGGTGGCGGAGGAGGGCGACTGGGAAGGGGAAGTGGAGTTGGAGCCCCATCTCAACATAGAGTATAAATTTGTGGTAGTTAACAGTCACAGCCGTATTGCCGTCCGTTGGGAGGGTGACCCCAACAGAACCCTTCGTGTGCCGCCCACCAATGCTTTGCTTTCTCATGTTTGGCAGGTGAGTCCCTTGCTCTTCTCTGCAAGCTATTTTTCCACTTCTCCACTCTCTCCCTCTCTCTCTCTCTCTCTCTCTCTCTCTCTCTCTCTCTTCTTACTCTTCTCTCTCTTCTCTCTCTTGTCGTTCTTTTTGGTCTTCTCCAAACGCTGATGCCTCTCTCTCTCTCTCTCTCTCTCTTGCTCGCTCTCCCTTGGCTGGTTGAACACGAATAGGAAGGGTTGGGCCCCTTCGAAGAAGTGAAAAGGACGGCAGCCTTCAGCAAGGTCATCTTTAGAGGGAAGAACTCGGACGCCCCGTCCCCAAGCATTGCCCAAGAAGAGCTCAATGAGGCATTGCGTGAAGGCCTGGAGAAGCGAAACGATGGTCGGTGTTAACAGCTTGTTCAATGCTTGTGTGCTTGTCTTTCTTTGGGGTGAGCTAACAGAAAAACCACTTACAGACTCTTCAAGTGTTTTACTTCAACTCAAGTTGCGTCATGACTATGTGGGCAGCTCAAAATCCATTTGCGTTGTTGGAAGTTGTGAGACTCTGGGCTCCTGGTACCCCAGTCGAGCATTGCCTCTCTCTAGAGTAGGAGAGTCGCTTTGGCAGCTTACCATACTAGTTCCCGAGGATGACATACCTTTCGAGTATAAATACATCCTTCGCGACAGTTCTTTCACAGAGGTACCCTGTTTTACTGAAGGAGACTCTTTATTGCTTTGCTTATAACGCTAACACCAAAATTTTTGAATGCGTAGGTGGCATGGGAGAGTGGTCCCAATAGAGTATTCAATGCATTTCCTGACCAACTAGAGGACATGCCTCTGTTTCTCTTTGATGATGGCTTGTTTAGGGTAGTTTTTCCCGCTTGTGTGACTGTTCATATGTATGTCCTCTCGACATGCTAACGAATATTTATAACTAACTCCAATTGAACTAGTCCGAGATAGGGCCATGGAAAGGAGCTGGCGCTGCTGTACCCGTTTTTTCGCTGCGCAGTGAGAATGGTTTGGGAGTGGGTGAATTTCCCGATATCAAGCTGTTGATTGATTGGGCCAAGTTGGTGGGCCTTCAGCTCATCCAGCTTTTGCCTGTCAACGATACCACCGCCCATGGCATGTGGTGGGATTCTTATCCTTACAGGTATCTTGGTTCCCTCTTGTAGTGCTTTACTTCCGCTCCTCTTCTCCTGTACTTATCATTGGCGTCTTGATTCTGTTGCATAGTGCAATCTCCGTGTTTGCCTTGCATCCGATTTACCTCAACCTTCAGCAGCTGGACCCGCCTGCGAACGTTCTAAAGAAGATCCAACGACATGTTAAAGCAATGAAAGGAGATGCACCACTTGACTACGAGGTTCCCTCCCTTTTTCTTTTTCTCCCCTTGTTTTGTTCTCCTTTTTGGCTTATGATACATATTTTTCCGCATTCACAGAGAGTTATGGCCATTAAAAACAAATATCTTAAAAGGATATACAGCCATTACAAACAGGCGTGGCTGCATAGCTCCGAACTTAAAGCATTCGTAAAAGAGCACGAGTCATGGCTCCCAGCCTACGCTCTCTTCTCCTATCTGAAGGAACTCAACTCCACAGCTGACTTTCACAAGTGGCCAAAATACACCACCATCACAGAGGTATAGCAGTTAGTTGATTTCACCTTTGCAACATTGGCGGGAATTAACGTAGAGGTACAACTTTACAGGAAGTCATCGCTACTCTTACCAGTCCCACAAGTGATATCTATGAGGACAATATTGCTTACCACTACTTTGTGCAATACCATCTTTCCCGGCAGCTTTCCGATGCATCAAGATATGCAGCGGAGAAAGGGGTGGTAATAAAAGGAGACTTGCCTATTGGTGTGGATCCTCTCAGTGTGGATGCGTGGCTACATCCTCACCTGTTCAACCTTGATAAGCAGACTGGAGCACCACCTGACTATTTTGGTGTGTAACCTTTGTTGTCATCCGAGTTACGAATCTTGCTAACCAAAAATCATTATCCTTAACCCTATGGTGTTTAGCCAAGTATGGTCAAAACTGGGGCTTTCCCACTTACAACTGGGAAGAAATGGCGAAAGATAATTACAGTTGGTGGCGGCAGCGCCTGCAAGTGCTTTCCAAGTATTTCCATGCGTACGTATCTCAGAGCATTAGCTATTTTATTTTTTCGTTTTTTCGTTGTTATTGACCATAACCATTCCAGCTACCGAATCGACCATGTTTTGGGCTTCTTCCGCATTTGGGAGATACCTGGTCATTGCATTAACGGCCTATTGGGCAGACTGAATCCCAGCATTCCCATTTGGAATTGGGAGTTGGAAGGAAAAGGCGTTTGGGATTTCCGCCGCCTTACAGGTAAATTGCATCACTACTGCTGAAACATTATAATGAAGACGAAGAGCTGATCCTTTGTGTTTTGCATAGATCCCTACGTTACTGATGAATTGTTGCAAACGAGCTTTGGAAAGGAATGGCAGAATATAAAAGCTCGCTTCTTTAATGTGGGTGAAAGTACTCAACGGATTCAATTCAAACCAGAGTATCTAACTGAAAAAGCCCTTCAGGTAAATGTCCCCTCAGCCCCGTTTGGCTGGGTCTTTAATTATCTGCTTACTCTATTGTATAGGAAGCCTTTGATGAGGACCACAGTCTTCCTGAAAAGCAGAAAGCGGAAACTTTGAAGAAGTTGTGGGATCTGCTTGGCAATGTAATACTTTTGAGGTATAAAATGTTCTTCCTTTTTTTTTTCTTTTCCTTCTTCTCCTCCTTCTTCTTTGCCTTTGGTTTTTTCTTTGCTCAATGGATTACTCGCCTCTCACTTCGTTTGGCCCAAACGAATGAAGGGATGAAGAGGACCCAGAAAGAAAATTCTACCCCCGAGTGGATATGATGACCACATCCTCCTTCGCAGAGTTGCACAATGAAAGTATCCAGAATGCATTACGGGACCTTTACTGTGACTATTTCTATCGTCGTCAGGACAACGAGTGGAGAAAGGGTGCATTGAGTAAGTGATATTAAACTATTGCTTTTTAGGGCCTCTTACTGTTTTACCAGAGAACGCTAACCAAACACTGCTCAGAAAAACTTTCTGTTATGCGCTCCGCCTCAGACATGTTGATTTGTGCTGAAGACCTTGGAATGTTGGCTAATTGTGTTCCAAGGGTACTAGAAGAACTTGCTATTCTTGCGTTGCGTGTGCAGCGCATGCCTAAAGACGTCGGGGTCGAGTTTGCTCGTTGTGAAAGCTATGAATATCTGAGTGTTTGTACGCCATCCACTCATGATACCTCAACCCTTAGGTACTTTGTCGCTTCTCTCTCTCCTCTCTCTATCTCTCTATCTCTATCTCTCCTTCATTTGAGTTGCTCATTGAGGTTGCTACTCATAATAGGGGGTGGTGGGAGGAAGATCCAGAAGCCACCCAGCGATACTACAACGATATTCTTGGCGTGCAGGGCACTGCTCCTAAAGAATGTGAGCCCGCTATTATACACAAGATACTGGACCAACATCTAGCGTCTCCGAGCATGTGGGCCATTTTTGCCGTTCAAGTAAGCATCTTCTTTCTGGACGTTTGTTTGTGGCGCGCTCTAATACTGCGTTGTTAGGATTTGTTTGCTTTGAAGCAAGAATTGAGAAAGCACAGCCCACAAGAGGAGCGTATAAACGAGCCAGCAGTTCGTCATCACTATTGGAGGTACATTCTCTGTTCTCTGGCCGGTGTTAACCACAAGCGAGTCACTTATCCTGCTTCTAACGTTTGCTATTAATTGTGGATAGATATCGCATTCCATTCACATTAGAGGAATTGTGCTTCCAACAGGAGCCACATGAGGACGATGGAGTTAACGAGCTCAGCGTGAATCAGCTCCAGCTTGAAGAAGGCGACGAGACAAAGAAGAAGAAAGAAAAGAAGAGAAACTTACTCGTAACCGCAATAACGTCTCCCTTAGCTTCCAATCCCTTTGCTGACCTAGCACAGCAGCTCAGCTCCCTTATTCAAAAGCATCATAGAGAACCTTGGTTGTGATCCTCGTTTGAATAAATAGACTTCTTAAGGTCTTTACAAATTAACCTTCTTTCTCAGCGCAAATGTTTGTGGTTTTTTTAGTTGTCTGCATCCCTTCCTAGCAGCAGCTGTGGACGTTGGTAGAAGTGAATGGATAGTAAATAGGCGGACAGCAGGTTAGTGTTTACATTTCTTATTTAGTGTTTATTCCAACAACTAGAGAAAAGTGAAGCTTTCCAAAAGTTGGTGGCGTGTGTTCAAGGGTTGCCCACAAGCCATGCCTCGCTCTCAATGCAGTGATTGATCCGTTGGCGCGTCAGTTGATCGGGAATTAGACGCTCGGACTCAACGCCTTCTTTCAGGACAAGCAATGTAGGAAAAGATGAACCAGCCACCTCCAGGCGTTGAGCAAGCTCAGGATAACTAGAGGCCTTCAACCGGCAAAAGAGTACCCTCCCGTCAGTTCGCGCACACTCCCTTCTTATCAGTTCAGCTGCAGCACGCGTCGCTTCATCCTCCCTGTTATTTTACCATTAGCCGGAGTTGGTAGTAAGAGCTCTCTGTCTCCTCTCTCGCTCTCTCTCGCTCTCTCTCTCTCTCAGATGCTCTCCTCTTGTACATCTCTCTCTCCCTCCCTCTCCCTCTCTCCCTCCCTCACTCCCCTGTCTGACTTTGAGACCAAGGTGCTTACTGGGTGAAACACAAAAGAGCAACAGGAAGGGACTCGTAAATGATGCGCTCGAAGAAGTCTTCTCTAGTCACCAACTCGTCTTTCTCTGAGGGAGGAGAGGGCAGCGGAGCGAAGTGAACTGTAGATTGGTTGCTGTTTTCGTGAGTGGCAGGTCGAGGGCCAGTGGAAGCACTGGCGTAGTTTCTGCTTGACCACGAGGGTAGAGTAGCAGCCAGGCCCAAACGAGGAGCGCGCAGAAAAGAAGTCGCTGCAATCCTAGGAGCAAGAGGTCTCTTAAGCGCCAGACCGGCAATGGCGTTGCCACGGGAGCCCAGCCTCATTCTGCTTGCTTGCCTTTAGCTTGCTTGCCTTTAGCTTGCTTGCTTGCTAGCGTTGTCGTTCCTGCTACACAGCGACACAGCGTGAAATTCCCCTCCTCTGCTAGAAAGTGACCCCTCATCCTGAAACAAAAAAAAAAGGCGCACTGCGGCTCCAGCCAGCCCAGCCCAGCCCAGCCCGTTGTTACAATGCCGGAGGTTGGTTATTTTTTTCGCTGTCTCATTGATCGACTTGATCTTGGCGCCCCGCTGGAAAAACAAAGTGTACTTTATTCATACAAACGCTTCAGCACAAAAAGAGGGGAGATAAATGCGCCGCCTTAGTCTTTACCGCCACCACCACCACCACTCCACCATCACTATCCATTTGGGAGAGGGTGGTGGCGCATGGCCTGCCTTTTCCTCATTCAGAAGGTGGAGGAGGAGCAGGAGGAAGGAGGAGAGCTGACAACGATGACGATGATGGGTAGCTGGGCAGATGGGTAGATGTACGGGCCAGGTAAGGTGGAGAAATAGAGGGCATTCTCAAACAGAGGGAGGCATGAGGTAGGTTTGCAGTTGGGACGGATGACTGAAGGAGGCCTCCACCTAGTTCGGCAGTTGGAGGGAGGAAGAGGAAGGGAGAAAGGGGGAGTAAAGAGTCGGGTGCTGGCTATATCATCATCTGTCTCTAGTTGTCCTTGACGATTTGTTTTTTGATCAAGCTTTTGGAGGCAAGGTCTGCTGCTGTCTGTCCTTCCTTGTTGTGTATGGAGGGGTCGGCACCAGCGGCCATGAGGGCCTTCACCGTACCGAGCTTGTTCTTCTTGGCGGCCTCGTGCAGGGGGGTGTTTCCTCGCTCGTTGAGGGCGTTGACCTGGGCGCCATACTTGAGCAGCAGGTTGAGAGCGTCGGTTTGGCCCCAAAAGGCGGCTGTGTGGAGAGGGGTTTGGCCGTCGGGGGCCTTGCCTTGCACAGCTGCGCCTTTGGTCAGGAGCAGCTGCATGCCCTCCAGCCAGCCGGTCTGGCTGGCAATGGCGAGTGGGGTGGAGCCTTGCTCGTTGGCCTCATCAAAGGGAACGCCTTGGTCTATGGCAAACTGAAGGAAGGCAGGATTGCCCAGGGTGGCCGCCTTGTGGCAAATACTCTCGTCGGCGTCTGTGAGGGCCTTGGGGTCCACCCCTTTCTCTTTGACGAGGTACTGGAGGACCTCCCAGTTGCCGTCCCTAACGGCCAGGTGGAGGGGCAGCCTCCCTGCCAATGACTTTATGTGAACGTCTGCACCTTTGGCCACGCACAGCTTGAAGCACTCCAACGTGCCGTCGTCGCTGGCAAGGTGGTGCAGCACCGTGTAACCCTCTATGGGGTCGGCGTAGTTGGGCGGCGCTCCGGCCTCCAACGCCTCCTCCACTCCAGCAAAGTCTCCGTTCTCAGCCGCCGCTAAGAGTTGCTCTCCCAGTTCCCTCTTGGTAGCCATCTGTTTGCAACCTGCAAAATATATTGGGGCAGGGCGTTACGGTGAGTGGGTGTCAACGACGAGCTGCTGCTCGCCCAACAAACATCAAAAACAACAGGCTGCCGCACAAATAGCTTACCTTTGCTTGGCGTGTCTTTCTTCCTCTTCTTCTCCTCTTTACACACGGCGAATGAAAAAACTTATTCCCCCTCCTCCTCCGCTTTCTTCTCTCTTTTCTGGTGCCAAAAGGGATATATAGCAACGCGGATACGGCTATCCGCACACAGCAAATGCCCCCAGCGTTGGTCGGTCGGTCGGTTGCTAGGTTTGTTTGCCCCACCAGCAGACGGGCAAGAGAAGAGAGAAGAGAGAAGAGAGATGAAGAAGAGCCTTGGGGAAGAAGACAAGCTACATTACAACAGTTTCGTTTGGTTTATTATTCACAAGTGCTGCTAAAAGCAAGGAAGAGAGAAAGTAATGACACAATAGAATCGTAGTAGAGGAAAACAACAAAGGTTACAAAGAAGGGTCCAATCCATCCAACCGTGAGCACGGGAGAGCAAGCTTCCCAACAAATCCACACACACTATCGGCAAATAAAAACAGAAGGGGTTCTGCATTTAAAAGGCCACGGGCAGAGCACTTCGTCCAGTGGCGGTAGGGAAAGGTGGGTTGCTGTGCTTCTCGCGGAGGGAAAGGCTTCCCAAGTTGTGGTTAGCCAGAGCCAGCTCTTTCCCTAACATCTCTACGCTAAGGAGGTGGCCAGGCTGCTGCTGCACGTTATCATCACAGGAGGCAGCATAGAAGAGCTCCCAGGACTTGTTACCGGCAACGGCTTGCAAGAGGGAGGCAATGCACATGACCATGGCTTGGTCTTGGCAAGAGGAAGCCAGGTCGAGGGGGGTCTCGCCGTCCTCGTTGGGTAACGCAAGGGAGGCTCCAAGGGCCACCAAGAGGCGAACGCAATCCGGGTGCTCCTCACGCACGGCCCAGTGAAGCGCGGTGTCACCTTCGTGATCTCGGGCGTTGAGGGGGGCGCCGTGTTTGGCCAAGACCTCCACGATCTCCTCGTCACCAACAGCGGCGGCGGCATGGAGGGCGGTGGCCCCGTCCATGGTAGTCACAAAGACGTTGGCTCCATTTTCCAGCAGAAACTCTACCTTCTCCACCATTCCAAGTTGGGAGGCTCTGTACAAAGCAGTCTCACCGGCGTAGTTTTGGATATTTACATCTGCGCCGTGGTCCACAAACGCCTCCATAAGCTCCTCCGAACCGTTAGAAGCCACCGCCCACATCAAAGGGGTGTTGCCTTCCGCGTCCCTAGAGTTTTTGTCCATCCCGTTCTCCAAAAGAAAATTCACTATGTCCACGTTGTTAAGGGAGGCGGCAAAGTGGAGGGGCCCATAGCCTGCCAGCATCTCATTCTTGCCTCGTCTTACTTCCTCTACCAGCCCTTGTAGCACCTTGAGGTTTCCCTCCCAAGCGGCCCTACACATGCCTCCCTGTCCCCTCGTTTCATCCTCTTCCGTATGTAGATGCTGACTGGGTGAGGAAGAAGGGGGATAACTAAACAGAACAGTGGATTGCATGTTGATGTGGTAGTAGGATGGGGGGGAAGAATATCAAATTACAAGGGGCAGCAACAATCCAAAACGTTTGAAAAACGAAAACGAAAAGGTGGGGTGTGTTGGGTGCTGCTGGTTGTATAGAAAGTGCAAAATATAAAGAATCTTGCTTGCTCTTTGTTGCTGTTGCTGTTCAAGTGTTATGCGAAAGAGGAAAAACAAAGAAAAAAGAAATAAAAAGTGGAAAAAGCCAGAAAATAGACAGAGCTGGGCCTAGGAATTAATACAGAAAGGTACCAGGAAAATAACTAGTACCGTGCCGCAACGCAAAAGGCGGGAACGGTTTCCTCTGAGAAAAACCAGCGAACAGGGGCCGGTAGGATTTCGTGCGGAGTTACGGAAAATTTTCTCCAATAGGAACAATGTTCCACAAAAGGAAATGGTGTACAACAACCCTTTATTGTCGACGGACGAAATTTTTCTCGCTTTCTTTAGATCTTATGATCTTCAATAAAACTGGGTCATCAACGCAGGGAACCAGTACTGCGTTTCGGAGGCCTGCTCATCAACCCATGCCATGCCTTCCTGCAGCATTAGGTTCTGTTTTCTTGTTGTTTAGTTCATGGCCACCCTGCAGGTGTTCAGGGAATAAAAGTAAGCAGTCTGCTAGCTTACCAATACAGCGTCTATCCGGTGTTGAACCCAACCGAGTTCGTTGCGAAGTTGACCCTGGGTCACATAAAAGGTGTCTTGGGCTAGACTAAGAACAGCACTGTGGTCACTACTGAGCTCGCATGGGACGGATTGTACAATCAACTTGCATCCCACAGGAAGAATTTTAAAGCCGTTGCCTAATGTATTCAGCTTTTTGATGGCACGCTCGATATCATCCCTGTTGCCAGAACAACAAAGAGGAGAGAGAGAGAGAGAGAGAGAGAGAGAGAGAGAGAGAGAGAGAGAGAGAGAGAGAGAGAGAGAGAGAGAGAGAGAACAAAAGAAGGAAGAAGGGAGATATTTGAGGACTCAAATTTACAAATGAAAGGATTACCACGTACCGTGTTATGGTTTGTTGGTGAAGTCCTACTCTCATTTTTTCGAGGTGTTTCTGCAGCTCCGAAAGTTCAATCAGACCGCCGTTGGTTGGTCGGGTTCGCAAGCACACATCCACTATTTGCACTGCCAACTCATAGTAAAAATTCCCAACCCCCAACAACTCCGCCCAGAATCCTTTGTTTGCTTCCGTACGAGAAGGAAGAGGAGAGGGAAGAGGTGCGCAACGGAGAACGCATAACATTGACGGGAGAAAAGAGGGAGAAAGGTAGATTAACACAAGGAGTGTGGAATAGGAGAAAGCGCTTACAAGCTAATGGGTCAACGCCAATGGAAGCACACATGCTTTGGAACTGCTGGCGGAACTCGGGGTTTTTGTTTATCTCTTTCTTGTATTTAGCAGCAAACTTGGCCAAGTTCTCTCGGAACAAGCCAAGTTGTTGTTGCATCTACTTAGACTCTAGTACATAAGCACCCAAAACAAACAAACTAATGCGAACATGATGCAAAAGGCAATGGAGACCCATACCCATTTTACTCTCTCTTCTTCCAGTTGGGAGCCCGCCAGGCTAAACGTTTCCTGTTGGCCGCTTCCGTGTTAAACACGCCTGAGAGGAGAGAGGAGAGAGGAGAGAGGGAGGGCGCAAGGAGGAGGAGAGACCTTGTGTTGGTGCAACCGTTGCAAGCCGGAAATGCCAACGCCCCTTCTTCTTCGCTGGGCCATCCCCGCTTTCCCCCCCCTTTGCTAAGTCTTCACTATTAGGTTGGGGCATTCATGCACAAATGGTTACACCACCCCTCAGATGATTTTCGGAGTTTCGGCGTGTTCTGTCCAATCACCCCCTCCCTTTTTAGTCTAAATAGAGAGTCTGGTCGTTTGGCCAACAGCGCTGAAAGGAAGCAAAGAAAGAGGGAGAGAAGAGGCACCGCCCAAGGATGCAGCGCACTCGAGTTGTGCTAGGTGCCCTGGCATTACTGGTGCTGTGTAGCGTGACGGCGACGGTTGCACAAGGATTTAGTGCTTGGGCTTATGTGTTCAAGAATGACGATTTGGGGGGAGGGGCCAGAAGGTCTTTGGATGTTGGAGAGTTTCAGCGAGAAGCGGGTATCAAGCACGACTTCATGAAGGTCATACGTCAACAGAAACAACAGATGAATGAGTTACGCACTTTTGAAGCACAGCATAGAAATGACGATAACCTCGGCCAACAACTTCGCAATCTTGCCCCTCGGGTGGACCTGTTGGACCCCGAACCAGGTGAGTGAAATATCGTTTTCCCCACACTTTTCTCAAAACGCCACGCGGTACCCTCGAGTGGTGGATGTTTCGTAGGCGGACGATCTTATAGTCCTCTGGCATCACGGCATCTATCAGCCTCCCGCCACCAGTCCTGATTAACATCATAGTCCGAATTTTCTCACATTCGTGAATATATTTCTATCAGGAACCTCCCAGGTAATAGGAAGTGGTATAGGTGGCTCCCTTCCACTTGCTGGATTCTCCTTCGATCTTGACTTTTCAAGACTGTACACCTTCGCGAGAGCGGGAGTATCACACAAAACCGTCGGACCCCTTGTCATGTACAGGCGCCCGGATGAAGTCAGCCCTCTGTGGTTTGAAGGTGGGTTTTCTCTTTGGTTATTTATCGTTCTACCGCCTCTCATCTTATCTCCAATCATTGTAACAATCTTTTTTCAGCTGCTGCCAACACAGTTGTTGGAGACAGCTTGGAGCCCCCCACTTTCGAGCTTGTTTTATTTGTTCAGTCTTATGCTCAGCAAACTGCCCGGCTTCCTGTCACAGTGGTTCGCATGCGAAATGCAGTCGTTAAGCACTACACTGCTGATTATAGAGGTTTGGTCACATGTGGCTCTTCTTTTTCTCTTCTCCGCCCTAACCTCACTTCTTGCTGACCCTCATCCAACCATTATACTTTGTTATTGTTTATCATCCTGATCTGTTTTCCTTGATTGACACCGTTTCAAACTTGTTGTTACCCTTATAATGGCAGTCGTGGCGGATGCGCAGTCTCCAACTCCTAGATACATCGAGGCCATCACGTTTGATGGTCCTCTCTACGAATTTGGTTTCCTTGACACCATTGAAGGGTCATGCACTACCACAGCCTGCCCTCCAAACGCTCGGACCGCATTCAACTGCCCCTTTTTCGACGACTACCCCAGCCTCAGCTATGTTGATCTCCAAGTCCCTGAATGTGGACCTTCTCCTCCTTAAAATAAGCGAAGATTCCTTTGTCATGTCTCGTCTCTCGTTTGTATGCACTCTCTCTTACTTTGATTCACCCCATCCGGTCTTTATCTGGTTGTTTTGTAATGAGTAGATATAGAACATGAGCAGAGATGTGAGAGAGCGAGATTTTTAAAGTTTATTTTTGTTAGGACGTTGGATGGTGGCAACTATGACGCAAACATCATCTAGCTTACCCCCAAGATAGCGAAGGCCACGCATTTTGTAACAATTTACACCGAAGGGCACCTCCACGTTTGGTTTCTTGGCAATAGCTTGGGCATTCTTTGCGAGCAGTTGGGCTATAGCTTCTTCGCTCATACCTTTTTGCTTTGCTTGGTTCACCAGATCTAAAATTTGCTTGTCAAACATGTTGTCGAAGAGTCCATCTGTACCCACAATGATAATGTCGCCCTCTTGCATTTCCAGTGTCGTCTCCACAGCCTTTCTTGGGGAGTCCCCATCAGAACCAAGCTGGTATGGGCAATTGAAGTCTTTACAAGAGGAGAGAGAGAAAGGAGAAAGAAAGAGCGGAAAATGATGAAGAGAGCAAGAACAAAGTGTTAAATGCTGTGGCAGCAAAAAAAAAAAAAAAAAAGAACGGGAAGAGATACAGTGCTGCTGCTCTTCTGAACGGTGAATAATTTGGCTGTCCCGAATGACCATAAAGGAGGAATCGCCCAAATAGGAGGCGTTCAGCACACAATCATCCAACAGCAAAACTAGGGCAGTACTTGAACCTGACGAGACAAATCATCCAACAGCAGCAGAGGTCAGGCGATAACACAAAAACAAACAAAAAAATGGCTTGGAGGACTGAAAAAAAAACCTGTAATGTGCTTGGTCTTCTGCAAAGCCATGTCAAGGATGTCGGTTGTGACTAGCGGTGATTTGTGTTGCTTTGCTTCCTCCTGGTGAAGTCGTTCTTTGCTCTCCATTAACATTTGTTTGACTTTAATATCAGCTGCTTTGTGTGCCTCTTCCATGAGCTTTCTGGAGAATAGGGCAGGATCGATGTTGTGAGTGGCCCACCCTCCTACCTGTTGGTTGGGATTAGTGGTTGTGCCGCATTTTAAAAAAAGAAGGGCCAAAATACCCCATCAGCGACGCCAAGACTTTTCTCAGTGTCAGAGATGTAGTAAGCATCTTCTCCGCCTTTTTGTGCCTTATCAGGGTGAGGGAGGTTGTAGGCCGCTGCCCGGAAGTGAAAGTTGCAACCAACGCGCGCATGTTTGGTGGTGGTCTGGCCAGCGGCTCCACTTCCCACACCTCCGCCCGAGGCATGCGTTGTGGAGGCAAAACAACGCCGAGGTTGTAGTTGACACAACGTGTTGAAGCCCACTCTGAGGTGGGCAAGTGGCGCCCGCCGTTGTCCCGCAATCAGCTTGCAGGTCAGCCCACCACCTCTTGCGGCGGCAGTGGCGAGCAAGACGGGTCTATGGACGGAGAGATTGGAGCTCCAGCTCATCATCATCACTCTGGCACAGGCGTGGGTGGGTGGGTAGTTGCAAGAAGACAGAAAGTGAGGCTTCTCTCTTCCTATTAGGGTGAATAGTTGTTTGAGGCGGCTGGCTTGCTATATTTGGAAAAGTGCTTAGCTTGCTGCTCTTCCTGCTCATAATGTTTATATATTTTTTTACAACTTTGCTTGCACTGTCTCATCTCTTGTTGTTATAATTCATCTCATTTGCTAGGAACCATGCTTTTCCTCAGTTCAACTTTTATGATTTGAAGATTTTGAACTCACTGACTACAATTTTCCCTTCAAGTTTCAGTTATAGAATATAATCCATCAGAATAATAATTACACCAGCCTTTATCTTCAGTATTTTTAATCCATCCTCTAAAGCACATGAGCTCTTTCCACCTTGATCTTCCTAGTGTTCTATGATATGATTCCTTAGTTAAAGCCATATTCCTTTAACCATTTTATTCTATGGAGCTCTAGCTTTGTTGCTTATGAACAGCTAATAGTAGTTATAAGAAGTTTATAAATGTTTATCTGCTCTTTATTTGCTCTAAGAGCAACATCAAACCATATATAAAAAGTAAGCATTGTACATACTTAGTGTACTTTTACTGTTCTTACTCCTTCATCCTCAATCCCTTTTCAATTGTTTACTAAAACAAGTGAAAAGAGTTGAAAGCTTTTAGACTAGCTTTGCACTATTTGTATCCTCCTTTTTTCTCTATCTTTTTTTTTTACAATCTCCTTTGCTTTTTTTAGATTACTCCTAAGGATTGATGAAATGCTGACAATATCCACACTTTCAAATTGCTTTTACTGCCCATGATCTGTTTACAACTTTGCTTGCATTGTTTTATCTCTTGTGCTTTGTTGCATTTCTTTCACTTGACAAAAGCTTTGTATAAAGGGTGTCCAATAAATTTCAGTAATTTTCTTTTTCTTCTAAAAGAAAAAAGCAAAATGGAGAGTAAGTGTGAGGATGAGACCATGACAATCAAGTCTTTACTCAGGTGCAAGCATAGCTCTGGCAGCCCAACTGTAGTTGAGAAACTGTACCTAAAGGGCAAGAAGCACTTCGACTCAAAATTCAAACTTTATATCTTGATGATGGCCTCATAGCAGCACAGATCAGTCAGCACTTGAGTTGCCCTTCAACTATGGTCCACAGATGGATTAACAGCATCAATAAACGTCCATTTACAAACGACAAACCAAGCTCAGGATGACCACAAAAACGTAACCCTTAAGTCTAAAAAAAGATGAAGAAGAAAACACAAGGAAAGTTCCCCTGCTTTACACACCTCAATTGATTGAAATCAGAGGAATTAAACATTAGCAAGAGCACCATTCATAATGAGCTCAGAGAAGGGGGAATAATACCACTCCAGCAAGTAAAACAGTAAACATTGACTCCACAATAAAAGCAACAAAGACTTCACTTTGCACAGGCCTACCTCTCTCACAACTGAGAAGAAACTCTCATAACTGGCGAGAAACACTTCCCCTTGTTCAGTGCTCCTAACTGCAAAAACAATGTGGGATTATCCTGGTGTGGAGTATGTTTTTGAGCATGTGAAACACCCTTCTACTTACTGTGTCTAGGGAGGCATTTCCAGCTTTGGAGCCACCCCTCCTATCAGCTACAAAGGAAATGTCAAGACTGAAACCTATGTGGACATACTGACCCACGCCCTGCCTAACATCAACAAAATGTTTGGTTTAACCATTTGATGTCTTCAACAAGATGGGGCCTCTGCTTATACATCAAAGGCAAGTACAGAATTCATCCATCAAAACTTTGTGATGTTTATTCCCCCAGATGATTGGCCTTTGAACTCTCTAGACTTGTCTTTGATACAAAACCTCTGGGCCATCATCAGTGACAAAGTTCAAGCTCAGAACCCAAAGACACTCAAGGAACTGCAAGAAGCTATGAATGCTGCATGGGATGAAATTTCTTTGGCTCAGATAAAAAGGCTGGTTTCTTTCATCCCTTCTCATCTTCAATCATGTAATGAAAACAATGGGAGCTGGACGTATTAATACCTGACTGTTGTAGTTTTTTTTGCACTCTATTTTATTAAAAAAAGTTTACTTGAGGCTTAGTAACTTTTATTTAACATGTACCACAATTTTTTGAACACCCTTTAGTCATATGATTAGCTTTTTAACTTGTTCTTCATTTCAGTTGTTTATACTCTGGATATCAAAGTTATTTTCCCAAAGAGTTGAACATCTTAACAGGAGGTGTTCTACTGTTTCCTCCTCAGCATATAGAGCACATACTATCCTCTTCAGATTGTTGAACAATTCTCTAACTATGAGCAGCTGTATACCTTCCTTGGTGATTACTGAGCTATGTCCAATTGAATACCTTTCACTAGTTTAGAAGTTCTACCACAGCTATGCTTTTATAAAATGTCTTCTTTCATTTTGTCTTTCTCTTTCCTGTCTTGGTTCTTTGCTTTGGTTCTAATAGTGATGTTAGCAGTTAGAGCCACATTTAGTCTTCTCTGAAGCTTAAAAGGATCGCTGGTCACCACTGCCAAATCATCTGCAAACAACAAGCAAATATTTCCTTTTCCTCTGCCGTAGCTTTCTTGCCACCACATCAATCAATATACACATTGAACAAGAAGGGAGACAAAACTCCTCCTTGCTTAACTCTTCTTTCTACCCGAAATTCCTCAGAGAGTTGCCCATTCACATGAATGACACTTGTCATCCCACAGTACAACTCTGCAATGATGCCCACTGCTGCCTCTTCTGCTTCTCTTTTGTGCAATGTCCTTGCCAGTATGTTATGGTCAAGCATGTCGTATGCCTTGCTGATATTCAACAGAGCAAATATAAGTGAATTCTTTGCTTCTCTTCATCAGGCATTTCTTCAACTGCCATACTTGATCCATGACTCCTCTTCCTTTTCTAAATCTGCCCTGGCAATCACTTATTCACCCATGCTCTCTTGCTTGTATGTTCAACTGCACCAAGATAGCTCCCTCAAACACCTTGGCTGCTTTGCATAGGAGGGTAATACCTCTACAGTATGCTGGGTTCTGGGGATCTCCTGCCTTATACAAGGGGATAACCATCCCGTGTTCCCACTCCTTGGTTCTCAATGGCCTTGATCAGTGTCCAAGTTGTGTTTTGCACATGTTTACCTCCATACTTCATCATTTCCCCATCGATATTATCCACTTCAGCTGCTTTGCCCATCCTCAATCTTTTCTTCCATGCAAGATTAAAGCTCTTTTTCTTAAGCCAGTTGCTGCCAGACCAAGACAGTCCTTCTGGACCTGCTTCCTCTTGATGCAAGCTCCCAATGGAAGAATCCTTCCTTCCCAGCTTTGCCCAATGTTCCTTCAAGGCTGCCATGCTACCATGGTGCTTAATAACTGCTTTGGTCTCTGCTTTATGCTTTGCCACTATCCTCCACATGTTGCCAATCCATTTCTGCATTTCCTTGATGTTCTCTTGTCTCTTTCACTTCATCCAGTCCTTCTTTTCTTAATAAAGGAGGAACCCAGGTGAAGTATAGTATAACAAGTAGTTTTTGTTACTATAGTATCTATGTTAACAAAAACTAGGTTATAGATAATAGTAAAAATGCGGAAAAATAGGACTCTGCCACGCAAGAGCACTGAATTGATTGACAGTCAGGAGAGGGAACAGGTCCTACGTCGATGGGTGGATCTGGCCATGAAGGAACGTCTTAGACTGGGGACCCTAAACGGTAATCGTTCGTGGAAGCCCGCTTTGCAAGCTGTGCAAAAAGAGGCAAAGATCCCCGAGGGTTTTGTCAAAGGGGACAAGCTAAATCAGTTTCTGGAGGAAGCGTTCAAGTTGGCGGTGGAAAAGTATGGGCACCTGAACACTACCACAGTCAAGATTCCTTCTCCCAGGGTGAACCAAAAGGAGGAGGACGACAGAGGGGCAGAGGATCAGTGTAACTCGGTAGCGGATTCGCCCCGCCGAGAGGAAGGGACAAGTGTTGTGCCCAAGGGGAAGATTGATTCGGACTCAGTCAGTGCAGCCGGCGTTAAGGAGCGAACCAATAGTCAAGTGGCGCTGCTGTTTGATTGTATTAGCCGTGTTTCTCACGAGTGTGGTAAGCTCTCCGAGGCAGGCGTACTCTCACTCGCAGTGATTGTACGATTCAGGGACCTGATTGAATCCCTCGACAAGGAGATCAATAATCTTATGGTGGAAAAAGGAAGTGCAAATAGTACCAAAGGCGGCCTTACTCTGGGTTCCCAACGGTCTTACGCGGAGGTGGTCGGATCAGCTCCGCGGTGTGATATGATTACTGCGGAAAGGAATTTCCCTCCACCGGCAACTACGGTCAGCGCGCCAAGCTTGGAATACTGGAAGGAAGAAATGGCAAAGGAACAAGGGATATGTTGGCAGGATAACTCCAACATATACAGGAGGACGTGGACCAAAGATACAGTAACCGACCCGAACTATTGGTCTACAGTAAAACCAAAGTATGGCTTTGCCAGTCCCTACTCCAAGGTAGGGGCGGTGGAGGGCAGATCGATTGTGGTGAGCGGTAAGGACCTTAAGAAGGAAAAGGTAAGTGAGAGGATCTTCGCGCTGGGGCTCAAGCACGTCGGAGTGTGGAAAGTAGGAGAGAAGAATGGCACGCAGCATTGGGGAGTTACTTTGGAGACGGCCCAGGCTGCCGAAGACATTATTGCGGAAAGAGCCAGGCTGTATGCTTTTACCCGCTGGTGGGTGGGCAAAGCCCGAATTGAAGAAGCCAAGAATGAAGGTAAACCGCGGTGGAAGCCTAAAGAGCAAAGAAAGATGGAGAAGAAGAAGGAAAAGGAGGAGAATGTTGGAACAGTGGCCTTGGACAGCTCTTTGGAACTCTCAAGCATCGCGCTGGCTGAGGAGGAGTATCATGGTGCTGCCAACTGGTCTGACATTGTGGAGGAGGAAGGAGAGGAGACCCAATGACTTCAGTAGCGTTTGTCAACTCTAGGGGCTGGGGACAAGAGGAATTGGTCAGCTGTTGGGCTGACAGTAAGCAATTTGACATTATTGGAGTGTGCGAACATAGGAGGATGGTTGCCCCTCGATTGGTGGGGTATCGGTGGATGGGTGGAGGGGCTGCTCCAGGGAGGAGTGGCTATGGAAGGGGTGGCGCAGGTTTCTTTGTTCGAGAGGGCTTCAAGGGGAACATCGGAGAAAGGAAAGAGTGGCGAACACCCAACTCCACTTGGGTGGAACTGGCGGGACAGGGGTGCATCTTTATAATCGGTATAGTGTATCTCCCTCCAGGAGGTACCGTGGACAACTTTAAGGTCACCTTGGCTGCGATTGAGAAAAGAATCCTGGACGTGGTCAAGGAAGGAAGACCCCTGATTATTGGAGGTGATTGGAACGCCAGGGTTGGAAAGGGATGGAATGGTAGAGGTGAATCTACTTACAACACGAGAGGAAAGGTGTTGGTGGAGGCTTTCAAAAGGCTGGCCCTCTCGTTGCCTCAGCTCGAAGAGGAAGCGCCAGTATTTACATGGAGAGCTGGAAAACGAAAGAGCATTGTGGACTATGTGGTAGCATGGAGATGGACGGGCAAGGTAGTTGGTGACAGATGGCAAGCTTGGACCGATCATCGCCCACTGGTAGTCGAGTTGAAGGACCCAGCAGATAATTGTGGCGGGGTTTGGATGGAACGATGGAAGTGGAAGTCCTACTCGGAGGAAGATCGCAAGAGGAGGTGGAGGGAGTACAAACGCGGGTGCAAGCGTTTCTTCAAAGGAGAGGAATGGAAGGCCATGGTCAAGAAAACCCGGGAGGGAACAGCTACTGTTGAAGATCTTTGGAGCAAGTGGAAAAAAGGATTGTGGGATTGTGCAATGAGATGGTTTGGTAGAGAAAGGAGACTGATAGGAGCAACAACGAGCAGGGCAAGGAAGCCATGGTGGACAGCAGAGTTAACATCCTTGAACAAGCAGGTAGTGATAGCCCATGCTCAGTGGCTAAGAGAAGGAAAGAATGATGGAAAGGCCAGAGAGGAATTTGTGGAACTCAGGAAAAGGTTTGTGAAGTTGTGGAGAGCCAACAAATGGGACTGGATGAAGTGGAAAAGACAAGAGAACATCAAGGAAATGCAGAAATGGATCGGCAACATGTGGAGGATAGTGGCAAAGCGTAGAGCAGAGCCCAAAGCAGTTAGGGCGCACCACGGTAGCACGGCAGCCTTCAAGGAACATTGGGCAAAGCTGGGAAGGAAGGATTCTTCCATTGGGAGCTTGCATCGAGAGGAAGCAGGTCCAGAAGGACTGCCTTGGTCTGGTAGTAACTGGCTTAAGAAGGAGAGTTTTAATCTTGCATGGAGGAAAAGATTGAGGGTGGGCAAAGCAGCGGGGGTGGACAATATTGATGGGGAAATGATGAAGTATGGAGGCAAACATGTGCAAGATGCAACTTGGACGCTGATCAAGGTCATTGAGAACCAAGGCATATTCCCCAAGGAGTGGAAACAGGGGGTGGTTATTCCCTTGCATAAGGCAGGAGATCCCCAGAATCCAGCAAACTATAGAGGTATTACTCTCCTATGCAATGCAGCCAAGGTGTTTGAAGGAGCTATCTTGGTACAATTGAACATACAAGCAAGAGAGCAAGGGTGGATAAGTAATTGCCAGGGTGGATTTAGAAAAGGAAGGGGAGTCATGGATCAGGTGTGGCGGTTGAAGAAATGCCTGATGAAGAGAAGCAAAGAACGTACCTATATTGCTCTGTTGGATATCAGCAAGGCATATGACATGCTTGACCATGACATACTGGCAAGGACATTACGCAAAAGAGGAGCAGAAGAGGCAGCAGTGGGTATCATTACAGAGTGGTACCATGGTATGACGAGTGTTATTCGCATGAATGGGCAGCTTTCAGAGGAATTTCTGGGGGAAAGAGGAGTTAAGCAAGGAGGAGTTTTGTCTCCATTCTTGTTCAATGTATACATTGATGTGGTGGCAAGAAAGCTACAAGCTGCAGAGGAGAAGGAAAGAGGAGATAAAGCAAGGAATGTTTGCTTGTTGTTTGCAGATGACTTGGCAGTGGTGGCCAGCGACCCATTTGAGCTTCAGAGAAGATTGAATGTAGCAGTGGAGGCAGTGAATGCTCTGGGACTTCAGTTCAATGCAAAGAAATCAGTGGTGCTAGTACAAGGAAAGAAGGCTCATTTTCAAGAGTGGAGACTGAAGGGGGAGGCGGTGAAACGGGTGAAGGAGGCCAAGTACCTGGGACTGTGGTTTGAAGAAAGTGGGGAATGGACAACTCATGCCAAGGAGAGGATCACCAAGGCCAAGCAAGCCCTCTACAGCCTTAGGCAGCGGGGAGCCATTGCCCAAGGCCTTGGTACACGCACTGCCCAGATTGCTGCAGAGGCTATTATTGTCAAGTCTACCTTGTCATATGGATTATGTATGACAGAGCTTTCCAAATCATGGTGGAAGAAGATCGAAGCAGTGTGGAATGAGACAGCAAGAAGTGTATTGCAAGTTCTTCGAAGGACTGTGGCGGGGGTTTGTAGAGCAGAATTGGGCTGGTTGACCATCAAGGCCTACTGTGAGTTGGAAAGACAAGCAGTAATTCATCATGCTGAGAGGCAAGATGGCCACTTTGAGCTACTTGAAGAGGTAAGCCAAGCAAGTGAAGAGGAAGGGGAGAAGAATGAAGGTGAGGGAGGTGACGGAACGACAGTTGTTGAAAAGAAAGCCAAGAGGATGAGGGCCTTAACTCGAGTAGCCAAGATGGAGTATGCAGCTGAAGGAGAAAGAGGAACAAGAGCATGGCTATGGCATAACTTCTTGACAAATGGAAGATGTTTGGTTGGACAACAACGGAGCTTAGTGATTACCAACCCAAGGAAAGAACGTTTGATGAATGCTATTCGCTGTGGTGGCCTGCCTATTGGAAAAAAGTGGGGATCCATTCAGCAGTCTGAGGTGGATAGCAAGTGCCCTGCATGTGATGCTGAGGAAGAAACAGCAGAACACTTCCTGTTAAGGTGTCCTAACCTTTGGGAAGATCGCTTTAGAATCTGGAGTGTGGACAATGGAAGTGAAGAACAAGTCAGAAAGCTGATTATTGAAGACTGTACAACAAAGCTCCTGTCAAGTGGAAAGAAATGTAACAGAGCTCAAGAGATGGAACAATGTAAGCAAAGTTGTAAACGAGTCTGGAGATTATGGGCAGCAAGAGCAAGTTGGAAGCATGGAAGTTCTTCTGCACTTTATCAATCTTTGGAAGTAATGTAAGCAAGGAAAAGAGGAAAAAGGAAAGGGAAAGAAAAGGATAGCTAGATGATACAAAGTTGGTCTGAAATCTCATTCAACTCCTTTCACTTGTGAATTGAGTAACAATTGGGAAGGCATTGAGGATGAGGGAGTAAGAAAAGTAAGAGTACACTATGTATGTACAAGGCTTACTTTTTATGTATAGATTGGTGTTGCTCTCAGAGCAAATAAACTTTTTATTACTACTAAGATAATAGTAACAAGAAGTTTATTTACTCTGAGAGCAACACCAACTTATACATAAAAAGTAAGCATTGTATATACATAGTATACTCTTACTTTTCTCACTCCCTTCTCAATTGTTTTAGTTCACAAGTGAAAGGTGTTATATGAGCTTTCAGACTAACTTCATATCATCTAGCTATCCTTTGCTTTCTCCTTTTCTTTCTTATCTTTTCCTTAGTGTTAATTTACTTCCATGTTTCTAACTTGCTCTTGCTTTCCATAATCTCCAGCTCGTTTACAACTTTGCTTACATTGTTCCATCTCTTTAGCTCTGTTGCATTTCTTTCCACTTGACAAGTGCTTTGTTGTACAATCTTCAATGGTCAGCTTTCTGACTTGTTCTTCATCTCCATTGTATACACTCTAGATTATAAAGTGATCTTTCCAAAGGTTTGGACATCGTAACAGAAAGTGTTCTGCTGTTTCTTCCTCAGCATTGCATGCAGGGCATATACTGTCCTCTTCAGATTGCTGAATAGCTCTCCACTTTTTTCCCATTGGCAGTCCATCACAGCGAATAGCATTCATCAATCGTTCTTTCCTTGGATAATCACTAAGCTCTGTTGTTGTCCAACTAAACATCTTCCATTTGTCAAGATGTTATGCCAAAGCCATGCTCTTGTTCCTCTTTCTCCTTTAGCTGTGTACTCCACCTAGTCTATACATAAAAAGTAAGCATTGTACATACATAGTGTACTCTTATTTCTATCATTTCCTCATTCTCAATGCCTTGCCAATTGTTTTTACACATAGGAGAGTAATTCCTTTGTATTTTGCTGAGTTCTGGGGATCTCTTGCCTTATGCAAAGGGATAACCACCCCTTGTTTTCACTCCTTGGGAAATACACCTTGGTTCTCAATAGTCTTAATCAGTGTCCAAGTTGCATCTTGCACATGTTAACCTCCATACCTGATCATTTTTCCATCAATGTCGTCCACTCCAGCTGCTTTGCCCATCCTCAACATTTCTTCCATGCAAGATTAAAGCTTTCCTTCTTTAGCCAGTTGTTGCCAGACCAAGACGGTCCTTCTGGACCTGCTTCCTCCTCTTAATGCAAGCTTTCAATAGAAGAATCCTTGCTTCCAATCATTCTTTACTTCTCTTAGCCACTGAACATGAGCTTTTACTACCTGCTTGTTCAAGGATATTAACTTTGCTGTCTACTATGGCTTCCTTGTTGTTGCTCCAACCAGTCTCCTTTCTCTTATTAAAACCTAAGCATAGAACTAAGATAGGAACAAATAGAAAGACAGGAGCCAAACGTATCTAATGAGAAAAAGAGAACAAGTGTGTTTTAAGTGTGTTGTTGTTGCTTCATTCCTGCTTGTGTTCTTGGTTGTGGGAAAAGTATTTATAGTTATGAAGGCAACCAAGGAAAGAAAGAGGCTCAGGGTTGGGAGAATGACTTTGGGTTTGTTCTTAAGTTCTAGGCTCAGGAAAGTTCCAGGGCAGGAGAAAGATCTTTGGAATGGCTGGGTGTTGATTTTAAGAAAAGATCGATGACAGTTGGTGAGAGATTGTCAACAGAGAAGAGAAAAGAACAAAGAAAGAAACAAAGAACGAGTTGGTTATATTGACAGTTGCCAACTCTCTACCAAACCATCTCATTGCACTATTCCACAATTCTTTTTTCCACTTGTTCCAAAGATTTTCAATAGTAGCTGCTCCTTATGCATGTTCCTCATCTCTCTTCTTGAAGAAATGCTTGCATCCACGTTTGAAGCCCTCTTGAATGAAGAACTATGCACCACTTTTTCCATAGCCATTCCTCTTTGGAGCAGCCCCACCACCCATCCACCAATACACCTCCATGCAAGGGGCAACCATCCTCTTATATTTGCAAGCTTTAATAATGTCAAATGGCTTACAGCTGACTCATTCTTCTTGCCTCTAGTCCATAGAGTTGACAAATGCCATTGAAGTTATTGGGTTCCTTTCCTTCTTTATCCACATTGTCGGACCAGTTGACAGCACTTGGATGCTGCGCCTCAGCCAGTGTGAAGCCAGAGTCTTCCAATGAGCTGTTTCAATATTTTCCTTCTTTTTCATATTTCTTTGCTCTTTAGGCTTCCACAGCAGTTTGCCTTCATTCTTGGCTTTAATTCAAGCTACCCACCAGTATACTATAGCATACAGCCTGGCTCTTTTCACAATACTTCAACAAGCTTGAGCCCTAGCTTGAAGATCCTCTTGCACACCTTTTCCTCCTTAAGGTCCTTACCACTTATCATAATCAATATACCTTCAACAGCCCTTACCTTGGAGTAAGGACTGGCAAAGCCATACTTTGGTTGTGCTGTAATTCAGGTCAATTACTGTATCCTTGGTCCACATTCTCCTGTATATATATGTTGAAGTTATCCTGCCAA
The DNA here is from genome assembly GCA_031835245.1 of Balamuthia mandrillaris. NCBI lineage: Eukaryota > Discosea > Longamoebia > Balamuthiidae > Balamuthia > Balamuthia mandrillaris. The sequence continues at coordinate 61,661 of JAVKOQ010000261.1, forward strand.
CATATATCTTGTTCCTTTGCTCCAGTATTCCAAACTTGGTGCACTTGCTGTAGTTACTGTTTAGGGGATAATCCTTTTCATAGTAATCTTATCACACCACAGAGCTTAACTACCTCTATATATGACTGTTGATTTTGAGAACTTGGAGCAGGACTTTTTTACTTTTTCCTTCACCATAAGATTATGTGTTAACGTGGGATAAATCAGGCAAATCAAGAAAGTGACTCTGGGTTTATTCACAAGAGAAGAGGTGTGAACCAAAGTGTGTGCTTTGAATGTGTTGCAAGGAAAAAGGGATAATAAGAGGGATGTGAGGAATTTAGGGTATGTAGAGTGTCGACAGGAAGTCATAATGAAGTGAATCATTGGTTTTCCAATATATTGATCTCCTAGTCAAGAGATTCAATCAAGACCCTGAATTGTACCACCACTGCGAATGAGTGTACACCTGCCTCAGAGAGCTTACCACACTTGTCAGAAACACCACTGATACAATCAAACAGCAGCATCACTTGTCTGTTGGTTCTCTCCTTAATGTCATTTGCACTAATTAAGTTCAAATCAATCTTTCTCTCAGGCACAACATGGGTCCCTTCCTGTCGGCAGGGCGAATCCACTACATTGATCCTCTGCACCTCTGTTGTTTTCCTCCTTTTGGTTAACCTGGAAAGGAGGAATCTTGACTGTGGTATTGTTCAGGTGTCCATACTTTTCCACCACTAACTTGAACATTTCCTCAAAACTAATTTAGCTTGTTTCCTTTAATAAAACACTTGGGGATCTTTGCCTCTTTTTGCACATAGCTTGCAAAGCAGGCATCCATGATCAGTAACATCAGTAAGATCATTGATGCCCTCACCATTGCAGGCCTCCTTCTCTGCCTCAAGAAATGCCAGTTTGGATATGCTTGAGTGTACTCCTTGGTCATATTGTATCAATAGATGGCTGCTTAACTAACTGAGAGCATACTCCACTTTTGCTACTCTGCCTATTCCAACCACAGGCAAACAATACAGAGCTATTTATACACTAGTTTTGCAGTTTTTCCGCAGTTTTTGGCAGTGTTTCTATCAGTTGCCAAAAACTGTCCATATAAACTTAGCTGGGCAGAAAAACCACCAATTTCTTTCATATAAAATTTATAAAGACTGTAAACTAGCACAAACACAACCAAGCACTATTGCTATTGCAATTGTTGTTATCATTGCCTTTGATATTGTCATTATCAGTTTGTAAAAGAGTTTACTATTTCTTTCAGGTTTCAAGGATAAGGGAGTAAAAGAAGTAGAAGTAGTGGAGTTATAGTCTTTTTGTAGGGCTAGTGGGGGAAAAATGCAGAAAAAATAGGGCAATGGTAATAGTTTGTAGATGATTAGTTAGTGCCAGAGGGAGGCAAAGCTGATGAAGGAAATGGTGATGAAGGTGGCCATAGTGCCAAAGCTGGTTGCTAAGATGGTGATGTCTATGTGTTGGTTGAATCCAACCTTAAGAATAAAAGAGTTGGTGACAAGACAAAAAGTGTATTTCAGAGAATAGAGGAAGGACAACGAGAGGGAATCTCTGATATTGCTTCAAAGTACACTGAGAAAAAGGGGAAAAGGGAGAAAAAAAGGATGGAGAATACAAAAAAAAGGAGAGCTGAGAGTCTAGGATGGATCCAATATGAGGAGTCTTGAGATAAGTGTTCGTGATTTTACCAACTTGCACTTGGCCCGAGTTGAGTGCTGCAGGCTGGCAGGGTTTATGCTGAGAATCAGGATGCCAGGGCGCTGAGCACTTGCAGCAGGTGTGCTTGTTGAAGGATGGAGAATGTATTGATGGTAAGGAAGAAGATGAGGAGGACTCATTGTTGTTGCTGTTGTAGTATTGGCCAGTGTTGGCCTTGCTGGGCTTTGGGTGCCATCTTTCATCTGTATAATATGTTTACATTCAGCTGAGTGTTCAAATGTTGGGGCAGCTGGTGCTAGAGGAAGCTTGTGTGTAAAGAGTAGCTTTAACACAAAGGGCTATCTGTATGACTTTATCATACTTCTCTGTGTTCCATGAAAGGAGTATGTTGATAACCAATCCCAGGAGACAAGAGTTGAGGCAATGTTTCAGTGCTGCTGAAATGGATGGCATAGACATCTCTGGTCTGATGTAATGACAAGCAAGGTATGATCGACAAGTCTATCTTTGAGTGCTATAAAACAATCATCACAGACACTATCACATGTGCACACAGCCAGTTGGACAATCCCTTTCTCTCACACAACGCTCACAAAGTAGAGATAAGATTGGTGTGGTTCTTGGTTTGCTCTTATTAGAAAGACCTGCTTCGTGTGTACAGTTTCTCTCCTTAATTCTATTATTCTCTCCTTTTTTTCCTCTTTTCCCTTCTCCCACAGTAACACAAAACTTAGAGATTCCATTGATTGACTGGTTAATGTCATCCTATTGATCAGACCGAGATCGCACATGACATTAATTGAGCTGAACTTCACTTCTTTTTATCCCTTCTTTATCATATTTTTCTTCTTTCATTCTATTAAAGGTCTTTTCCCTATGCTAATAGAGGATGGTGTTTGTTAGGATGTTTCCTACCAGCTTTATCACCATTTCCTCTGTCTCTACCTCTGCCTTTGCTTCTCCCTTTTCCTTGTCCTTTGCTGAGGCATTCAACAGATTCTTTTGGTATCATTACCAGGCTATTGTTGTTATGATCTATTTTTGCTGATACATTCTCTTTTATTCCACTTGCCTTGCCTTCTCCTCTGTCTTCCTTCTTCCTTCTTCCTTCTTTCTGTCTCCTTTTCTCCTTTCCTCTTTCTCTCCTTCCCTTAGCTTAACAAGACCTCCAAACTCAGAGCATTTAATCAACCCCATGAACTTGCACAAAGTGCAACTTTCCTTTAAAATGGTAAATTACAGCTTCAACTTCACTGACCTGGACATAGGAGAAGTTGTTCAATGTGTCATAAACACAGACTATCAAACTTACTTTTGGCTTTGTCATGTTTTAAAGCAATAACCATGGTTCAGAGTAGTGGTGAATATGCTCTGATGGTGTTGTTAGTTTGCAAGAAATTTTCTATTCCTTTCTGAGTGTAATAATAACTCACACACTTCTGGGTGTAGTAATTCATGCACTTTTGTAATGTCTATCTCAAGCAAATAATGGAAAAATAAAAGCTTCAACAACAATTACTACCACGGTGGCCTATGGAATGGAGCAAACCAAGAGCACAAGCATGATAAGCATCTGTCTTACCATATGCAACTTGGATTGGGGCAAGCCCTTGCTGAAGCCTTGTTGTCACCTCCTTGCCCTCTTTCCACTAGATGCTAATATAGTGAATCCATCTGTCATTATAGCTGGAAAAGGATGTTCAAATGAGAATAGATATATTGAAAGGCAAGACCAATTGGCTCTCTCCTCAATCAATAATAGTCAGTGCTTATTGAGGATCAAAGACAAAAAAAGCATTAAGGACACCAGGAAGCAACTCAAGAATATTGTATTCTTAATGTCTTCCCCCTTGAAAACAGATTATTGGACTCACTTTCAATAACAAGTTGAACACATGTGCAACACTTTCATTTTTTTGTCTTGTTTTATTATAGTGATGTTGAGGTTTGTCAAGTTTGTTCTTTTAAACAGTTGGCATCTCTTTTGATGACCTTGGCAAAGCCACTTGTAGCAGAAAAGTATTTCTCGTTGGCCTGCTGGACCTTCCGAGCAGCAGCAAGGGGGTCCTCTAGTTCAAAGCCTTGAACAGGAGTAAAGGCCAGGCTGGATGCCATACCGGATGTTGCAGTGGAAGCACCACCAACAGTGGTAGCCCCTCCTGCTGTTTTTCGCCGCTTATTTTTTAGGAGAAGGTTCTTATTTTCAGCAGCAACACGTATTTTGCCACTGCCAGATTTGCCCAGCATACCAAAGTTCTGGCCCATACCATAGGAACTGTCCTCGACATCAGGGCCAAAGGCCATGCGGTTGGCCTGCTTGCGCACTTCTGTCACTGCATACTTTTCTTTCATCCTGCGCATACGTGCCCCTCCTCTCTTTTTTTTGGCTTTTTGGTCGGGGACAGGCAAAGGCTTTGGTGCTTTGGGTGGGGGTGGTTCTTGCCATTTGTTGATCTTTTTCTCTATTTCTTGGCGTAGCTTCCGGCCACAAGCCCCTTCTGGAGCATCATGGAAGCTGTCCACACGAGCTGCGAGAGTGCATTTTCCAGCCATGAGGCGGCGAGCCTTCATCTTGAGGGATTGTGGAGTGTGTTGCAGAATCTCACAATCATCAATGAAGCCGGTGTGAGAGCGCAGAGAAATGGAAGCAAATCCTCCCAATGCCCTTTTTTTGGATCCCAATATTTGTACGTTGCCCGAGGGCATCTTGGACAAGGCTGTCAGTCCTCCAGCTGCCCCCATAAGTTTGGCTGCTATGGACGTTCCCACGATTATCGATAGGTTGGGTGCTATGTAAGACATACGGCTTTCCACATACCCCAATATCCTTTGTCTGGCTGTGTCCAGGGCTATGATCTCATCGCAACCCTCAACTATCCGCTCCATCTTTGATTCGGGCAAGGGTGTCCCCTCTGTTGTAGATGCTGTCACCGACACCACCATCACTGTTGCTGGCGGCAAAATGTCTGATAGATTTACCACTGTCAAGTCCTATTATAAAAGTCAGCAGAAAGAAAGAGAGAGAGAGAGAGAGAGAGAGAGAGAGAGAGAGCTTTGTGGGCAGAAGGAGTACCGTTTCATTGCCAATGCGCTTAACAGCCTTAGCATAGTCTAAAGGATTAAGAACCAAGGACTCGAGCTCCGGAAACTTTTTGGCGTAATGGTCCCTCACAAACTTATGAACAAGCTGTAGCTCGTCCGATAGCTTCGCCGTCATCTCGGTGCAGCGCACAATGAGGCCATATTCAGGGTCAGCCTCGATAGGGCCGCTGGTTGTGCTTTTGGGTTGCTTGCTTGCGTTTTCTTCGATGGTCTGTGGTAACAAGGAAGGAAAATTGTTAGTTTTAGATTGAGACGAGAAGTGTGTACGAGTAGTACCTTAAGAAGTGACTGCAATTCGTCGCCAGTGAGCAAGTGAGCGATGCTGCGAACATCTTCGTATTGCGATACATCCACTTCTTCCCAGCTGGGTTCTTTACCTTTGCCTTTGTCCTTCGATCTCTCCTCCCCAAGCTCTTCATCTTGCTTTTCTCCTGTGTCATCCTGTTCCTCTTGTTCTTCAGCCTCTTCCTCTTCCAATTCTTCGCCAAGGTCAGCCAGGAAGGCGTCAGCAAGAGTTTGGGCCATCTTTGCTGTTAATGTTTGATTCTGTACAAAAAAAAAAAGCTTACGTAAGCCCCAAAAAAAAAGCACAGAGAAATCTATCCCATAATACAAATGGGAACTCCGCATGTATAAATGCAATAACCGAACTATCCACAAAACATCTTTACGCTTGGGGCAAAACCATTGCAAGTGACCGCCTAGGGATGCATGGTTTTTGCTGATTGAAAACTACTATCCAATGCCCCGCGTCACGACCGCAAGGTCGGGACGCAATTTCTGGAAACCCTTTATGGGTTTATTTAAACAAATAAAGAAAAAACCACCCACTATTGTCCGGCTTTTGCGCAAGTTTTCCCACCAAAAGTATGTATGATGAGAGTTAAATTGAAATTTTTGTCTGTAATTGTAAAACCCCTCGCCATTTGTCTTGGGAATGAATATTTTGTTTACGACAACAAGTTTTGGTGGTGTGGAGAGGGAAACCAATTTGTGCTTGCTTTTATTAGTGAATTGCTTGCACCAAGGATTCGATACGCTTTGTTAAGTCGTCCACACTGATGTCAAGCCCCTTTGTTGCCGCCTCCATGTCCTCTCTTTTCAAATACAAAAAGCTTTCTATCAGATCTCCATCAATGAATCCTCTGCCTGGCGCTGTTCGTCTTTCATTTGCAAAAGACCGCCACCTGTAAGACAACATAACCTTGTCATCACAAGAACCGCACCAACCCTTAAATAGTAGTATAGTAGTAGTAGTAGTAATAAAAAGTTTATTTGCTCTGAGAGCAACACCAATCTATACATAAAAAGTAAGCCTTGTACATACATAGTGTACTCTTACTTTTCTTACTCCCTCATCCTCAATGCCTTCCCAATTGTTACTCAATTCACAAGTGAAAGGTGTTGAATGAGATTTCAGACCAACTTTGTATCATCTAGCTATCCTTTTCTTTCCCTTTCCTTTTTCCTCTTTTCCTTGCTTACATTACTTCCAAAGACTGATAAAATGCAAAAGAACTTCCATGCTTCCAACTTGCTCTTGCTGCCCATAATCTCCAGACTCGTTTACAACTTTGCTTACATTGTTCCATCTCTTGAGCTCTGTTACATTTCTTTCCACTTGACAGGAGCTTTGTTGTACAGTCTTCAATAATCAGCTTTCTGACTTGTTCTTCACTTCCATTGTCCACACTCCAGATTCTAAAGCGATCTTCCCAAAGGTTAGGACACCTTAACAGGAAGTGTTCTGCTGTTTCTTCCTCAGCATCACATGCAGGGCACTTGCTATCCACCTCAGACTGCTGAATGGATCCCCACTTTTTTCCAATAGGCAGTCCACCACAGCGAATAGCATTCATCAAACGTTCTTTCCTTGGGTTGGTAATCACTAAGCACCGTTGTTGTCCAACCAAACATCTTCCATTTGTCAAGAAGTTATGCCATAGCCATGCTCTTGTTCCTCTTTCTCCTTCAGCTGCATACTCCATCTTGGCTACTCGAGTTAAGGCCCTCATCCTCTTGGCTTTCTTTTCAACAACTGTCGTTCCGTCACCTCCCTCACCTTCATTCTTCTCCCCTTCCTCTTCACTTGCTTGGCTTACCTCTTCAAGTAGCTCAAAGTGGCCATCTTGCCTCTCAGCATGATGAATTACTGCTTGTCTTTCCAACTCACAGTAGGCCTTGATGGTCAACCAGCCCAAATCTGCTCTACAAACCCCCGCCACAGTCCTTCGATGAACTTGCAATACACTTCTTGCTGTCTCATTCCACACTGCTTCGATCTTCTTCCACCATGATTTGGAAAGCTCTGTCATACATAATCCATATGACAAGGTAGACTTGACAATAGCCTCTGCAGCAATCTGGGCAGTGCGTGTACCAAGGCCTTGGGCAATGGCTCCCCGCTGCCTAAGGCTGTAGAGGGCTTGCTTGGCCTTGGTGATCCTCTCCTTGGCATGAGTTGTCCATTCCCCACTTTCTTCAAACCACAGTCCCAGGTACTTGGCCTCCTTCACCCGTTTCACCGCCTCCCCCTTCAGTCTCCACTCTTGAAAATGAGCCTTCTTTCCTTGTACTAGCACCACTGATTTCTTTGCATTGAACTGAAGTCCCAGAGCATTCACTGCCTCCACTGCTACATTCAATCTTCTCTGAAGCTCAAATGGGTCGCTGGCCACCACTGCCAAGTCATCTGCAAACAACAAGCAAACATTCCTTGCTTTATCTCCTCTTTCCTTCTCCTCTGCAGCTTGTAGCTTTCTTGCCACCACATCAATGTATACATTGAACAAGAATGGAGACAAAACTCCTCCTTGCTTAACTCCTCTTTCCACCAGAAATTCCTCTGAAAGCTGCCCATTCATGCGAATAACACTCGTCATACCATGGTACCACTCTGTAATGATACCCACTGCTGCCTCTTCTGCTCCTCTTTTGCGTAATGTCCTTGCCAGTATGTCATGGTCAAGCATGTCATATGCCTTGCTGATATCCAACAGAGCAATATAGGTACGTTCTTTGCTTCTCTTCATCAGGCATTTCTTCAACCGCCACACCTGATCCATGACTCCCCTTCCTTTTCTAAATCCACCCTGGCAATTACTTATCCACCCTTGCTCTCTTGCTTGTATGTTCAATTGTACCAAGATAGCTCCTTCAAACACCTTGGCTGCATTGCATAGGAGAGTAATACCTCTATAGTTTGCTGGATTCTGGGGATCTCCTGCCTTATGCAAGGGAATAACCACCCCCTGTTTCCACTCCTTGGGGAATATGCCTTGGTTCTCAATGACCTTGATCAGCGTCCAAGTTGCATCTTGCACATGTTTGCCTCCATACTTCATCATTTCCCCATCAATATTGTCCACCCCAGCTGCTTTGCCCACCCTCAATCTTTTCCTCCATGCAAGATTAAAACTCTCCTTCTTAAGCCAGTTACTACCAGACCAAGGCAGTCCTTCTGGCCCTGCTTCCTCTCGATGCAAGCTCCCAATGGAAGAATCCTTCCTTCCCAGCTTTGCCCAATGTTCCTTGAAGGCTGCCGTGCTACCGTGGTGCTCCCTAACTGCTTTGGGCTCTGCTCTACGCTTTGCCACTATCCTCCACATGTTGCCGATCCATTTCTGCATTTCTTTGATGTTCTCTTGTCTTTTCCACTTCATCCAGTCCCATTTGTTGGCTCTCCACAACTTCACAAACCTTTTCCTGAGTTCCACAAATTCCTCTCTGGCCTTTCCATCATTCTTTCCTTCTCTTAGCCACTGAGCATGGGCTATCACTACCTGCTTGTTCAAGGATGTTAACTCTGCTGTCCACCATGGCTTCCTTGCCCTGCTCGTTGTTGCTCCTATCAGTCTCCTTTCTCTACCAAACCATCTCATTGCACAAACCCACAATCCTTTTTTCCACTTGCTCCAAAGATCTTCAACAGTAGCTGTTCCCTCCCGTGTTTTCTTGACCATGGCCTTCCATTCCTCTCCTTTGAAGAAACGCTTGCACCCGCGTTTGTACTCCCTCCACCTCCTCTTGCGATCTTCCTCCGAGTAGGACTTCCACTTCCATCGTTCCATCCAAACCCCGCCACAATTATCTGCTGGGTCCTTCAACTCGACTACCAGTGGTCGATGATCGGTCCAAGCTTGCCATCTGTCACCAACTACCTTGCCCGTCCATCTCCATGCTACCACATAGTCCACAATGCTCTTTCGTTTTCCAGCTCTCCATGTAAATACTGGCGCTTCCTCTTCGAGCTGAGGCAACGAGAGGGCCAGCCTTTTGAAAGCCTCCACCAACACCTTTCCTCTCGTGTTGTAAGTAGATTCACCTCTACCATTCCATCCCTTTCCAACCCTGGCGGTCCAATCACCTCCAATAATCAGGGGTCTTCCTTCCTTGACCACGTCCAGGATTCTTTTCTCAATCGCAGCCAAGGTGACCTTAAAGTTGTCCACGGTACCTCCTGGAGGGAGATACACTATACCGATTATAAAGATGCAACCCTGTCCCGCCAGTTCCACCCAAGTGGAGTTGGGTGTTCGCCACTCTTTCCTTTCTCTGATGTTCCCCTTGAAGCCCTCTCGAACAAAGAAACCTGCGCCACCCCTTCCATAGCCACTCCTCCCTGGAGCAGCCCCTCCACCCATCCACCGATACCCCTCCAATCGAGGGGCAACCATCCTCCTATGTTCGCACACTCCAATAATGTCAAATTGCTTACTGTCAGCCCAACAGCTGACCAATTCCTCTTGTCCCCAGCCCCTAGAGTTGACAAACGCTACTGAAGTCATTGGGTCTCCTCTCCTTCCTCCTCCACAATGTCAGACCAGTTGGCAGCACCATGATACTCCTCCTCAGCCAGCGCGATGCCTGAGAGTTCCAAAGAGCTGTCCAAGGCCACTGTTCCAACATTCTCCTCCTTTTCCTTCTTCTTCTCCATCTTTCTTTGCTCTTTAGGCTTCCACAGCGGTTTACCTTCATTCTTGGCTTCTTCAATTCGGGCTTTGCCCACCCACCAGCGGGTAAAAGCATACAGCCTGGCTCTTTCCGCAATAATGTCTTCGGCAGCCTGGGCCGTCTCCAAAGTAACTCCCCAATGCTGCGTGCCATTCTTCTCTCCTACTTTCCACACTCCGACGTGCTTGAGCCCCAGCTCGAAGATCCTCTCACTTACCTTTTCCTTCTTAAGGTCCTTACCGCTCACCACAATCGATCTGCCCTCCACCGCCCCTACCTTGGAGTAGGGACTGGCAAAGCCATACTTTGGTTTTACTGTAGACCAATAGTTCGGGTCGGTTACTGTATCTTTGGTCCACGGCCTCCTGTATATGTTGGAGTTATCCTGCCAACATATCCCTTGTTCCTTTGCCATTTCTTCCTTCCAGTATTCCAAGCTTGGCGCGCTGACCGTAGTTGCCGTTGGAGGGAAATTCCTTTCCGCAGTAATCATATCACACCGCGGAGCTGATCCGACCACCTCCGCGTAAGACCGTTGGAAACCCAGAGTAAGGCCGCCTTTGGTACTATTTGCACTTCCTTTTTCCACCATAAGATTATTGATCTCCTTGTCGAGGGATTCAATCAGGTCCCTGAATCGTACAATCACTGCGAGTGAGAGTACGCCTGCCTCGGAGAGCTTACCACACTCGTGAGAAACACGGCTAATACAATCAAACAGCAGCGCCACTTGACTATTGGTTCGCTCCTTAACGCCGGCTGCACTGACTGAGTCCGAATCAATCTTCCCCTTGGGCACAACACTTGTCCCTTCCTCTCGGCGGGGCGAATCCGCTACCGAGTTACACTGATCCTCTGCCCCTCTGTCGTCCTCCTCCTTTTGGTTCACCCTGGGAGAAGGAATCTTGACTGTGGTAGTGTTCAGGTGCCCATACTTTTCCACCGCCAACTTGAACGCTTCCTCCAGAAACTGATTTAGCTTGTCCCCTTTGACAAAACACTCGGGGATCTTTGCCTCTTTTTGCACAGCTTGCAAAGCGGGCTTCCACGAACGATTACCGTTTAGGGTCCCCAGTCTAAGACGTTCCTTCATGGCCAGATCCACCCATCGACGTAGGACCTGTTCCCTCTCCTGACTGTCAATCAATTCAGTGCTCTTGCGTGGCAGAGTCCTATTTTTCCGCATTTTT